>PVJX010014958.1:0-43640 GCA_004027295.1 Dolichotis patagonum
CCATGAAAATTCAAAAGATCATGAATACCTACTTGAAAATCTCTACTCACATAGAGTAGAAAACACAGAGGAAATGGACAGATTTCTAGAAACATATGAACTACCAAAGCTCAACCAAGAAGATATAGCAATTTTGAATAACCCAATATCAGCTATTGAAATTGAAAACATTATTAAAAACTTACCAACAAAGAAAAGCCCAGGTCCTGATGGATTCATGGCTGAATTCTACAAGAAATTTAGAGAAGATCTGCTGCCAATACTCCTTAAACTCTTTAATGAAATTGAAAAGGAAGCAACCCTCCCTAAATCATTCCTGGAGGCAAATATTACTCTGACACCAAAACAAGAGAAAGACCCAACCAAAAAGGAGAACTATAGGCCAATCTCACAAATGAACATTGATGCAAAGATTCTAAATAAAATACTGGCAAATAGAATGCAGCAAATCATCAAGAAGATTATACATCACAACCAAGTGGGATTCATTCCAGGAATGTAGGGATGGTTTAACATACGCAAATAAATAAATGTAATATACCACATCAACAGGGCCAAAACCAAAAACCACATGTTCATCTCAATAGATGCATAAAAAACTTTTGATAAAGTCCAACACATGTTCATGATAAAAACCTTTCAGAAACTCGGAATACATGGTGTCTACTTCAATCTCATGAAGGCCATCTATGACAAACCAACAGCCAACATTATACTAAATGGACAAAAACTGAAAGCTTTCACTCTAAAATCAGGAATAAGACAAGGATGTCCATTATTACCACTCCTATTCAATATAGTTCTGGGAATACTAGACAGGGCAATCAGACAAAAGAGAGAAATAAAAAGAATAAAGACAGGAAAGGAAGAAGTTAAACTATCATTATTTATCAGATGACATGATACTCTAGAAGACCCAAAAAACTCTATTAAAAGACTACCAGAAGTAATAAACAAATTCAGCAGTGTTGCTCGATACAAAGTCAATGCTCAAAAATCAGAAGCATTCCTGTACACAAACAAAAAAGTCTCCAAGAGAGAAATTATGGATATATCACCTTTCACAATAGCATCTAAAAAAATGAAATACTTAGGAATCAACCTAACTTAGAATGTAAAAGACCTATATGCTGAAAATTCTACTACACTAAAAAAGGAGATGGAAGAGGATATTAGAAAATGGAAGGATATTCCTTGCTCTTGGCTAGGAAGAACCAACATTGTGAAAATGGCCATACTCCCAAAACTGTTATACAGATTTAATGCAATCCCAATCAAAATACCATTGACATACCCCACAGATCTAGAGAAAGCACTCATAAAATTCATTTGGAACCAGAAGAAACCTAGAATAGCACAGGCAATTCTGGGCAACAAAGGCAAGGCAGGAGGCATCTCAATTCCTGACTTGAAACTGTACTGCAAAGCCACAGTGATAAAATCAGCATGGTACTGGCAAAGAAATAGACCTGAGGATCAATGGAACAGATTAGAAGATTCAAGCACAACTACAATGACACTCAGCCACCTGATATTTGACAAAGGGGCTAAACATGTTCACTGGAAGAAGGATAGCCTCTTTAATAAATGGTGTTAGAAAAATTGGCTCTCCACATGAAGAAGACTGAAACTGGACCCATGCATATCACCATGCACAAAACTAAAGTCTAAATGGATCAAAGATCTAAATATTAAAATAAAAACACTAAATCTACTCAAAGACAAGGTAGGCAAAAGTCTTGGAGACATAAGGGTAAGCAGAGAGTTCACAAACAAAATGCAAACTGCATGGGAAACACTTCAGATAATCAACAACTGGGATCTCATATTATTGAAAAGTTTCTGCACTTCAAAAGAAATCACCAATGGAGTGAAAAGAAAACCCACAGAATGGGATAGAATTACAGCCAGCAACCCTTCAGATAAATAATTTATATCCAGAACGTATAAAGAATTGAAAAACATCAAGCCGCCCAAATTCAAAGATCCTCTCCAAAAATGGGCATCTGAGATGAACACACAGTTCTCAGATGAAGATATATGATGGAAAATAAATACATGAGGAAATGTTCACCAACACTGGGTCATTTGAGAAATGGAAAGTAAAACAGCACTGAGATTTCATCTCACTCCAGAAAGAATAGCTACCATCAAGAAATCAACTTGACAACAAATGTTGGTGAGGCCGTGAGGAAAAAGGAACACTGCTCCACGGTTGGTGGGAGTATAGACTCGTGCAGCCACTATGGAAATCAGTATGGAGATTTCTCAGAAGACTAGAATTGGAAGTTCCATTCAATCCAGCTATTCCCCTCCTGGGTATTTTCCAAGAAAAATCGAAAAGCTCATGTCACAGTGATATATGTGCACCCATGTTTATAGCAGCACAATTTGTAATAGCTAAATCTTGGAAACAACCAAAATGCCCATCAGCTGCAGAGTGGATGAAAAAGATGTGGTATTTTTATACAATGGAATATTACTCATGTATAAATAAGGATGATCTTGAGGCCTCCATAGGTAAATGGAGGCAACTTGAGACTATTCTCATAAGAGAAATAAATAATCTTATTTATAAATATCACATTGTGTCTCTAGTGTAAAAAGTAATAAGAACTGTAGAAGTAGTAAAATCCAAAATGTGTAATTGCTATTGTCAAAAAGAGAGGAAAAGAAAGTGCTCTAAAGGATGTAACTGCATATATGTTTAAGTGTGTAAGATAGATAACCATATTACTAAGGTTTTATTGGATCATTGAACAGAACTGTTTGCAGTCTCACTGTTTGAATGTCCACTTTGTATGCTTTAATTTTGTAACTTGTACAACTATTTCTAAGATGACAGTATGTAATTTATCAACTAGTGATTTCTTAGTGTTTTTTTGAAATTCTGTATTATTTCTACCCTTTTATCTGTTTTGCTTTTTTTTCTCTTTAAATAAAGTTTTTAAAAAAAGATTACCACATCCCTGTTTTCTTCAGTTACATTACTGAGACCAACAATTTTCAACACTTGCTTTGGTTTCCTGCAGTAACTGTCACAAATAGGCTTCCCTCCTGCAATTTAAATGCTATTTATTATCAAAAATTTCTTACTGATCCACCTTAGTTTTTTCTTTTTCATTTATTTTTTTTCTTTCTCAGTGTTTTATTAGTATATGTTTGCAATACATAGTAAATACCTCAATGATGGAGGAACTGATATATATATATATATATATATATATATATAAACATCTTGATCCCCTTTGCTTTCCTCGCCCTCCCTCATGTCCCCCATCCCCAGATGCCCTTTCCATCTTTTCAAAGAACCAACTCTTTGATTCATTGACCCTTTATATTATTTTTAATCTGTTTCATTAATTTCCACTTTGACCTTTATAAATTATTTATTTTTATTAATTATTATTATTATTATTATTTTGGTATTGGGGATCATATTCATGATCTCACACTTGCCAGGCAGGCACTTATGCCACTGAGCTAAATCTCTGGCCTCCATTTTTATTAATTTTAGGTTTAGATTATTCTGGTCTTTCTAGGATCTGGAGATTTATAATTATTTATTTGAGATCTCTCTATTCCTTATATTACTATTTTTCTCTATACTTTTGTGCATAATTATAGCTACTGTACAATCTTCCCTCACTTTCACTGTGTCCCACAGGTTTTGGTATGTTACAGTTCCAGTGCACTTTGAGTCTACAAATTTTTAAAAATTTTCCCTGATTTTTTTCTATGCTCTATTGACTATTCAATTATATATTATTTAATCTCCATGTGTTTATATTTTTCTTTTAACTGTTGATTTCGACCTTCATTCCACTATGATCTGGTAGTATACAAGAGATTCTTTCAATTCTTTCGTATTTATTTAAGCATGTTTTCTGACCTAAGATATGGTCCATTTTGGAAAAAGTTCCACATGAGGTTCAGAAAAATGTGTACTGTGTTGATAGACAACACACTCCATAGATATCAGTTAAATCTATTTGTTCAGTGATATGGTTTGACTTAGATGTTTTTTTTTTATTTTTTCTGGCTGACCTAATTGTGAAAGTGAGGTATTGAAGTTCCCCACAATGATTGTATTAGGGTCAATCTGTGCTTTTTAAGTCCAGTAGTTTTTGTTTTATGAAGTTGGGTATTCTAACATTTGACTCATACATGTTTACCCATATTATCTTTTCCTGTTGAATTGTTCCCCTTACCTATATGTACTGGGCATCTGTCTCTTCTGATGAATTTTGGCTTGAAGTCTGTTATTTCTGATAAGATAGATACTCTTGCTTGTTTTCAGGTTCTGGTTAAATGGAGTATCTTTTCCATTCTTTCATTTCCAGTCTATGAACTTTCTTTTGGATGAGGTATGTGTCCTGAGGCAATATAGTATAGGACTGCACTTTGGTTTTTTAATCCATCTTTCTTTCTTCTTTCTTTCTTTCTTTCTTTCTTTCTTTCTTTCTTTCTTTCTTCTTTTTTTTTGGTTTGTTCTAGGGATTGAACTCACGACCTCATGGTTGCCGGGCAGGCACTTACACCACTAGGCTAAACCCCTGGCCAATCCCATCTTTCAATCTGTGCCTTTAAAAAAAAAAATCTGTGCCTTTTGATCAGGGAATTGACACCACTGACATTAAGAGTTTTTATTATAAGGTGTTTATTGAATCCTATCACTACATTATTTGTCACTGATTCTTTTTTTTCCTTTATTCTCCCAATTAGATAGAGAGCTCATTTCCTTTGAGCTCTTTGTTGCTGGTAGCCTCCCTGTCTCTGTTCAGGAGTCCCTTAGGTACTTTTTACAAGGTAATTTGGTGGTCATGTATTTCTTTAGGATTTCTTTGTCATGGAAAGTCTTTACTTGTCTATTTTCAAGGCTATTTTGAAGGATATAAAAGTCTGGGTTGACAGTTGTTTTCTTTCAGGGCATGACAGAGTTCATCCCAAACTTTCTTGGTCTTCAAGATTTGTGTTGAGAAATCTGTAATTATTCTGATAGGCTTGCCTGTATACATTAACTGTTGTTTTTCTCTAACAACTTTTAACATTTTCTCTTTTTGTTGACTTTCTGGAACTTTGATTATGATGTGTTGTGGAGAGATTCTTTTCTGGTTATGGCTACTTTGCATCTATATGGCTCTGATGCTTAAATATTGAATTCTTTTCTTTTCCTGGACTTGGCAAATTTTCTGCTATGATTTCAGAGAATAAAGTTTTATACCTTTTGAGTCATCTTCTAATTTTATCTTTATTTCCATAATTCTGAGGTTTTCTAACATTTTTGAGTAGTGGGACCTAGCTTGCATGGTATCTTGTCATTTTTAGGATATCATTGAATTTTTTTATTTACTCCATCCACCTTGTCTTCTATTTCTGACACTCTGTCCTCACATTGGTTAAGTCCCTTAAATTTTTCTGAAGTGGTCATTCATATCTTGTAGTGACTTGCTTCACATAATTAGTTTGTTGTTCATTTTTTCTTAAAGCTCATCAAACATAATATTGGTAAAATATTTTATCTGAGCTCATTAAACATTATACACATATGCTTCTATGTTTCATCTCTTCAAAACTTTTGGTCCTTTGATTTTTGAGTTCTTTGCCTATATCTTTCTTTACTTCAGGATCTATGAGATCAGTTTTTGGAGATTAAAGATTTTAGTAGCATTTTGTTGTCTCGCTTCCTCATGTTTCTATTTTTTTGTGTTGTGGGCTGAAGATAAATTAGGGTGGAGAAACTGTGGCAATCTCTTTAGTTAGATTATGCCTCCTTGTAATATGTCCTTAGGCTTGGTTATGCTTTGTTTTCATAATCCTCTTCAATGCCTTATTCAGCATAGCATTTGAGGGTCTTTTTAGTGTCCAACCGTTTTCTGGGAGTTGATCTCCAGTATCACTCAGAGAGGAAAAAATGAACCATAGTAATATTGAAGACACGAAGAAAAAGGAGATACAGATGTACAGGAGAAATCAATCAAAAGCAATGCCACTATTAACAATAGAAGAGAAATCAGCAATAATAATAGAGTCAAAGATCAATCAGTTATTGATATATTGTAAGAACAATAGGTACCACTATACCATCTTTAACAATAGAAGAGATCTGCAACAATGTAGAACTCAAGGACAAACCAAATAGACATACAGTAAATATCTATTAAAAGTGACAACTCTACCACCATTAACAATAGAAAAGAATTTAGCAACAATATCATAGAGTCAAGTAAAGAGCTAAAAATTAAGGATGCTTAGTAGTAATAAAAATAAAAATGGAGATATAAGGAAAGGAGAAAATAAAATTTGAAAAAGAAAGAAAAGGAAGATGAGTAAATAAAAGTGAGATTAAAAATCTGATTAACTTTTGCTCTTGTCCTTTGGAACCACCATGAATGCCTACCCCTCGGCCTCCCCAACCTTCCTTGGAGCCAGCTGAGTATGGACTGAAACCTCCAAAAACTAAAAAAAAAAGCAAAATAAAAAAGGATAGAAATAATAACAGAATTTCAAAAAAAATTAACAATAAGAAAGAACTAGGTGGTGAAAAGATGGCAGACCGGTAGATAGCAGGACATGGAGCCTCTCTGAGAGAGACAGCTCAAATGCCAGAATAGAACACCCTGGAGAGACCCAAACAGAGGGAGATGGATTCTCTCAACCTAGGAAGAAACTGAAGTGAAAGAAACTGCTCGAATACAATGTCCTGGGGCTACCATTAGAGAAGCTAAGATCCACGAGCATGGCGCTTTTGCCAAGCTGACTGAATTCATGCCCGAGTTCAACCTGAGTGACCAAACCACGCCAATGTGACTGGTTTGAGCAGCCTGAGCGTGGAGCTGAACAGCTCTGCATGTGACTTGCCCGGAACCTGCACGCGACCCACCCAGAGGCACCGTGAATTTGCGCCACAGCAGCACTGAGGTCAGAGGTTGGGGAGCTCAACAGTTCTCAGAGACTGGCATCAACACGTGGTGAGTGATGGAAATAAGACCCTCCCACAGGAAAGGGGCAACCAACTGGACAACATGTTGAAGTTGGGCAGGACGGCCCTAACTCTGTAAGGAAGTGGCTTCAGTTGGTTGCTCCCCTCACAGAGCAGATTGGTGGGATCTGCTTGGACTGAGCTGTGCCCCTGGCTGGGACCCAGTGGGTCATCACAAGTCAATTCCCTGAGCGTGGCGCACACTGATGCAGTGAAGGCCCACAAAGGTTGACTGGCCCAGAAGGGAGGAGCCAGCGTACACTGCCCTTGCTTGCACTTCAGTCTCTGATAGTGGATTGCAGAGGGCAGAATCCCCTAGCCTGCATGCTCCAGAAGAACCCTAACCAACAATAAAAGGGGCTGGGACTTACACTGTACACTTGTATGGAAGGAACCAAAAACATGACAAGAGAGAGAAATAAGAAAAAGCCCCCAGGCCCCAACCCTGAGAATATTGATCCAGGAGAGGTAAATACAAAAGAGATTGAGGGCAGCAAACATGCAACATCAAACACAGCATCAGTGGACATAAAGAGATATCTTTGGGACTTCATAAATGAGATCAAAACTGAAATATTAATTCAAGTTAAACTAGAGATAAGTAGATTAATAAAAGAAAGGCTAAGCACCTCTCAAAAAGACACAGACAGAAAAATGGAGGAACACAAAAGGAGAGAAATCTTCAATGAAGAATATAAAGAAAACCTAGATTTCATGAAGCAGATTCAAAGAGATTACCAGGAAACTAAATACTCCATTGAAAGTTAGCAAAACTGCTTGAAAGAAACTAAAGATAGACTATCAAAACTTGAAGATAGGCTTGCAATGTGTGATCATGAAAGGGAAGATCTCTTAAAAATAACAAGGGAGCAGGCAATAACAATACAAAGGCTAGAGGACGACAAGAGGATCTATACCTTAAGAATAAGGCATGTTAATGAAGAAGCAAGAGTCAAAACAAAGGAATTGCAAAGGCTATTCACAGAAATTATTAAGGAAAATTTCCCAAACATAGAAAAAGGAAATGATATGCAGAGGTATGAAGCATACAGAACTCCAGTCACCTACAACCAAAACCGAGCTACACCCAGACACATAATAATCAAGATCCCAGAAATTCAATATAAGAACAGAATATTAAAAGCCATCAGAGAAAAGAAACAGATCACCTATAAAGGAAAACCCATCAAAATCATGGCAGACTTCTCAATAGAGACCATCAAGTCAAGAAGAGCTTGGAGTGAAGTAATCCAAGCCCTGAAGGAGAACAACCTCCAGCCCAGATTGATGTATCCTGCAAAACTCTCTCTAGAAATTAATGGAGAAGCAAGATGCTTCCATGACAAAGAGGAACTGGGAGAACTCATGACCACCAATCCAACCCTACAAAAAATACTGAAGGACATTTTAGAGAGAAAGAGAGAACAAGAATATGAGCATTTGAAGAATAGTGGCAGAAAGGCCTCAATGAATGGGGCAGACAGTAGAATGAAAGAGAAAAATAGACAACCAATGGCAGAAAAATAGAATAGCAGAAATGAGGCAGAGAAGATTGGCTATAATCTCTAATATAGAGGGCCTCAAAATACTAACAGAGAGAAACACAGGCGAGTAGATCAGAGATACGGTCCATCGAGATGCTCTGTATAGGGAGGCAGTGGGACCCAAAATAAGCAGTGCACCCTATGGGAGTGAAAGGGGAGGAATTGTCTAAAAAAGAAAGGCAGAGGATATTGTTAATAGGGTAACATGATTTAAAATCTACATTATTCTCACCACTCTGCTTAGATGGATTACATGCTGTTCCAGTTTGTCTACTGACACTAGATTTGAGGACATGGTCAGCTATCCCAAAATAAGAGGACATAGTATGGTAATCATCCTTAATTTCCTATCAACTTAACCAGAAGCCCTATATAACTTGTACTGTCTTATTATGACTTATCTTATTTGAATCTGGTTTGTTGGAGTACTATCTTGTATTGACTGATTTTATTCAAGTCTGTTATGATTGATAGCATCAAGTCTAAGAATATAGGCAATTACACGGAAGATGACAAGATTCACTAAGATACTCACTCTGGTTTGATTATTGCCTGCTTTTGAAGTCTTATAATGTCTCCAATGCTTTGTTTTTATTAATGTTGTTATATACTGCTGAGACATCATGGTAACCATTGTAGATCCCCTTGTATTGTGGTTATATATGACTTTTTTGCTTCATGCTTTTCTAGGAATTGTTTTGTTTTGTCTTTCTTTGTTTTGTTTTTCCCTCTAATACAGAAAGGACAGATATACATGTAGAGACTCATGCATGTTTAGAGCTTATAAACAGTTTACAAGAACCAACTATATAACACATGTTGAAATGAACAACTACTTTGACGAAAAAGAGACCCTACAGTACCCAGTGCTGATTCCATAATGTCATGATGTGAAATCCAGCAATACTATCATTCTTTGTTCAAAGTGATTTTAGCTTATTTTGTTTCGTTCAAGTTAAACACACATGAAGGTATGGACAGCTGTTTTGAAGAAGATGAGAGACACTATGACAGCCATTCTTGGCATCCCAATTGTCTGGTCTTGAAGACCTGAAACGCCTTCCTTGTCCTGTTCAGAGCAGTTCCATACTATGTTGTTTCATGTGAATTCCCTGTATATGATGATATGGACAACTACTTGGAAGAAAATAAGAGTCAATATGATAGATAGAAAGTGAATATCTCCAATTGTCTAGCTTTGAAATTTATGTCTCTTACATTGCTTTCTTGTGATCCTCTTTGTTCTGTTTTGTTGTGTTTAATTTTACCCTTTTGATATAGTTGCATGTATGTTTAAGTGTGTAAAATGGATGACCATATTACTGTTTTTGTCAGATTTTGGAGCAGAACTGTTAATATTTTCACTGTTTGAATGGCTACTTTGCATGTTTTAATTGTGTAATTTGAACAACTATTTCCCAGATGTTAGTATGAAATTTATCAAGTAATGATTTCTTAGTGGTTTTTTTCTTTTCCTTTTTTCCTTGGAATTCTGCATTGTTACTACCCTTTATTCTGTTTTGTTTTGTTTTTCTCTCTTTAAATAAGATTTTTTAAAATCTGATTAAAAGTAAAAGAAAGTTAATAGAATTAGTGGGGAGACAAGGAGGGACATGGAATGAAAAATAGAATTAAGAAGTGTTATGTACATGTATAAACTCCATACAAGGACTGCAAATACTATGTAATCAAACATGTACTAATCAAAAAATTCAATAAAGGAATAGAATTAGGTAAAAGTAACATTAAAAGACAAACAAGAAAGGACTGGGGATTTAGCTCAGTGGCCTAAGTGCCTGCCTGGCAAGCACAAGGTTGCGAGTTTGAGCCCTAGTACAAAAAAAAAAAGACAAACAAGAAAGAAAAAAAAGACCAAAAACAAAGAGAAAAAATAAAAAAAAAGAAGAAGAAGAAAGAAAGGAAAAAAGAGAGAGAGAATGAATCAAAAAACTTCCTCCATGTGTCTGAGTAAGGGGTTTCTTTCCCAGGCCTGTGGTATTGAAATACTCCAGATTTGGATGGGGGACAGTGAGTCACAACTAGGGCCTATTTTGTTTCTATGCCCAGTTTTTGCCGTGTGAATTCTGAGCCTTTCCCACCTTTCCCACTTGGTATGTCAGCGTGGTGTCTGCCTTAGGACTGTATTCACTGGAGTGACTCTTAAGTGTTTATGCCCTTCTGGGTCTCCCAAGTCACTGCTCTCTCCAACAAGTTTTAGGTCCCACGGGTTCAGGAGGTACATCCCTTGCTCCAAGACCCATATGGCCATACATCCCAGGATGTAGCAACTGTCCAAACCAAGGCATATCCTAATCACATTGGCAGACGGAAAAAGCAAACAAACTGCTGAGCTCTAAACTGGAAGTAGACAGTGAGCGAGATTAAGCAGACTATGTGAGACGTCAGCATTTTTAGAACCATTCCTCTCAGAAAACCACATAGTTGGTCTGGCTTTCTCATCACAAAGGGTGGGATTTTTGTGTCCTTCACAACTCAGAGAATCCACGACTAGCCCTTGTCTTCTCTGCAACTGCCTCTGTGGCCATCTACCACCCAGTCACTGGGGTAAGGTGACTCTAAGATCCTGAAATGAAGTTGTTCTATGACTTCTGATTCTTGGAATAGGTCAGCCTTAAATAATAAATCCTTTCCCAAAATGCTTTCTGATTATATCACTCTCAAGTATGACAGACACTGCAGTGAATTTCTTCTCCTACTCTAGCCTGCCATGCAGAGTCACTTTCAGAGTAAAATCTCATACTGTATTTGCAATAACTGTAACTGTGATTTGGGGTAGGGGCTAGCACTGTCAGTCTGTTGTTTTTCCCTGGGACTGCTGACCCTCTCTGGGCTCACCTTGGGTTTGCAGAGACAGGACCTTCTCTGGAGGAATAAGGATTAGCTAGCATTCCAGACTCCATCATTGTGTGTGTGTGTGTGTGTGTGTGTGTGTGTTGTCTTCACTTTTTCTAATTTATCTTTAGTTTCTAATTCTCCTGTCAGCTTTTTCTTGATTACTGAACCCTACTTGTTTTTCACATCACTAAGCTGTTGTTTTCCAGGCGTCTCTTTATTCCAGGTCCTAGAAAGGTTATGATTTTTTTTCAATTTTTATTTTTTATTAGTATATGTTTGCAGTACATAATGATTATATTCCTCATGGAGAGTTGATACATGTATATAATACATCTCAATTCATTTTTCATCTCCTTCTTCCTTCCCTCTCCCTTCTCTTCTCCCTCCACCTATTGGTCCCTTTCCCATTTTTAAAAGTGCTATCTCTCTGCTTCTGATTATCTATCTTCATTTTGTTCTTACTTAAATTTTGGATTTTTTATATAAAAGAAACCATATCATATTTAAGCTTGTGTGTCTGATTTATGTCACTTAATATTATGGTCTCAAGGTTCAGCATTTTCCCACAAATGACTCAAGTTTATTTTTTATAGGAGAGTGGTACACCATTCTGTATACAAATCATATTTTCTTTATCCATTCATCTCTTAATGAACAAATAGGCTGCCTCCAAGATTTAGCTATTATGAATTGTACTGCTATAAATATGGTTATGTACGTATCATTATAATATTATTCTTTAACTCTTTAGGGAAAATACCTAGAAGGAGAATAGCTGAGTCTAATGGAATTTCTAGTTTTAGTTTTCTCAGGCATCTCCATATTGATTTCCATGGTGTTGCACTAGTTTAAATTCCCACCAACAATGTAAAAGGATTGCTTTTTCCCTGTAGACTCACCAGCATTTATTGTCAGAATTCTTGATAACAGCTATTATTTCTGGAGGAAGACAGAATCTCAATACTGTCTTAATGTGCATTTTTAATGACCAGGATGTTGAGCAGTTTTTTCCATCCATTTATTGACCATTTATACTTCTGAGAAGTGTTTTGATGGGGTCTTTCACTAGGGGGCAGGTGTCTAACTTTTTTGAGTTCTTCATATATTCTATATATTAGCCCTCTTTCAGAATACTAGCTGGAAAAAATTTTCCCACTCTTGTAGGTTGTCTATTTACTCTATTGATTGTTTGCTTTGCTGTTAGGAAACATTTAAATTTGATATGATCCCATTTGTTAATTCTTGGTATTATTTCTTGTGATATCTGCAGCACTGGCTTCCTTCTCACATCTCCTAGACTGTTTGATCTCTGAATAGGTAGTGAAAAATTAAAGAATCCATCCTACAGGTTGGATATTTAAGAAAATATCTAAGAACAGTGGCAGACAGTTTCCCCAACCCTTACCAATCTTGCCTCATGTACAGTTAAGCATAAGCTTTAAAAGTCTGGGGAAAAGGTAGGTATGGTATTGGACATCTGTGATACTAGCACTTGGAAGGCTGAGGCAGAAGGATTTCAACTTCAAACCTGGTCTGGGGAACTCAGCAATTAAATGAGACCCTATATCAAAATAAAGAATGAAAAAGGCTGTAGCTATCCCTTAGCAAGAAAGCCTTGGGCTCAATTCCCAGTACAGTGTTACCTCAGTTTACAAACTTAATTCTTTCCATGATTCTGGCCACAAACTGAATGGTTGTGTACTGAATAAAATTCAGTGGTTAGGATCAATGTTGAATTTATGGAGAAATTTGATTTGGTTTGCAACCAATTTGGTAGATGACCAGAATTAGGGAAGGATAAAGTTCATGAACCAAGCAAGGTACCATATACCATAAAAAGAAGGGAGGAAAGGAGGGAGGGACAGAGGGAGGGAGGGAGACAGAGAGAGAGAGAGAGAGAGAGAGAGAGAGAGAGAGAGAAAGCAAAAGTAAAGAAAAAAGAAAGGACCAAAAACAATGGAATAAAGGCCAACAGCAAAATACAGCCTCTCTCAGGCACTATGTCTTTTACAACCATTTTAACATATTGTATGACATGAATAAAAATACAAATGAATGATTAATTTAGTACTGTACCTTGGGGATCCCATCAGAGTTCTTAATAATTTCCAAGAAAGAGTTGGTTATTAATTTCCAGCAACCATCAAAAGATGGATTGAAAACAATTATGGGCTCATTGACTTCAAGTTTGATCACAATCAGCTGTGGTATAAAGAACTTCATCTCTTGGTATGGTTCTTCAAAATCATTTCCATCCTTCAAAGGATATAAAATATGGCAAATATAAAACTGGGCCATTCAAAGTCAAGAAAGTGAATGTTAAGCATTCATAGTGCTATTCTACCACCGTAAAAGGAAATGAATGTTATCTGCATACTGTTCATGTTTAAAAAACAAGCTGGGAGACCTGATTCCTCACCATAAGCTCATGCTGTCTCCCTTTCCCAAAGCCTTCATTCAGTATCACTTATTTTGCTTAGTACTTCCTGCACATAGTTTGTAAAACCTTCTCATCCTTAAAAATTCAGTTCAAAGTTCCCCTTCTCTAGGAAACCTCCCTGTACCCTATCAGCATAAAATCTCTTCCACTTCTGAACTTCATACTCCCACTCCCTGTATGGTATTTTACTTTGTCTTTTAAAGGGATTTATATACACCTATTACCTTTTATATTGTGAACTACAGGACAAGATTTATGTTTGATTTGTCTCTCTTCTCCTAAGAGAGCATTTAACACATATAGGTGTTTAATAAAAATCTGCCAATCCTAAAGTATGAATACTTACCTGTATTCCTCAAATGGCATTGTTAACAAGCCATCTGACGTGAGTCTTTCAGGTACTCAAATGTCAATCTTCCTACAATAAAAATACTGACAGATGTATTTCTGATTCCCTACAAAAGCTAGAAATGCAAGATATCGTGCATAGATACCTTGCAAGATGAAGGATTTCATGCCTTCATTGGGAGGGCATGGTCTCACTATGTAGTTCAGGCTGGTCTTGAACTCACAGTGACCCTCCTGATTCAACCTCCTGCGAGCTGTGATGACTGCACCATCACACCTGGCTGGCTTCATGCTTTAATTCATTTTGACTTCACTGCAGTCTTTCCATAAAAAATATTACTTAGGTCAAAAAAGCCTTTTATTTGTGGAGATTCTCTTTTCAAAGACCAAAGCACAAAAATCACTATTGTCAATTAATACATAGAACAGTTCTTACATACCAAGCCAAAGTACCATAATAAGTCTTTTATGACTCTTTTCTTGTACCACAGAGAACAAAAAGTGACCACACACACACCATAAGAGGTATGTATTGTGTCTGTATAATCTTTCCTTCAATTTTCCTTATAACCTCTACTTTTATAGATTGTTACTAATATTGGGCATATCTTACAAAACATACTGTATACTAAAAATGTAAGTTTTATAAACTAATAATCACCCAATATATATTCAAATCCTTAACTTTCCTTTCTGACCTAGATCAGAGCTGATGACATCCATGTTGAAATCCTAGTTCTAACTTGGTTGTTTTCTTCAAAAAGGCCATGTACTGATCCCTTACATACCTTGTGTATCATAAACAAGGAAACAAGATCTTCAAGGGATTTAATGACCAGTTCTCTGAGCTGGAGTGACATGAAGGAAGCAACAGAAGCAAAATATTCCTCAATGTTTCTAGATGAGTCATAGTCACTCTTAGGAGCAAAGTGGACCCAGTGTTCCTTACATGAGACAAAAAGCTGGGCACAAGTGGGGATCCACCTGTGAAGATAGGAGAGGATCCATGTAGGAAGTTTTCTGAGCTTCCAGGAACTCTTCCAGCCACCCCTCTGCTCTCTGTGATGAGGCAGATAGTTCACTTCTCCCTAAGAAGCCTTGGAAATAAATCATTTCATATTTTTGGTTACTTCACCTGCCAAGACTACTTTTCTGGAAGAAAATAATATTTGAATTGAAAACTTGTTCTTCTACTGACCATCCCCAAATGGACAGAGGATGTGGTGGCACATTCCGCTGCAACAGTCTATAGTGTCTGCATTATACTCAAAGATTGAGGTGAAGTGGCATAAGGAATGGAATGTTCTGTCCAACTTCTCTCTCAGTAGGCACCTGATTTAGACTTTATAAATGGAAAGAGAGAAAAAGGAGAAATGGGAGTAAGCTTGAGAGAAGAAAGTTCACTGTGGTAATGGTTACTGAGAAGTAGTGCACAAAAACTAGACAACTACAAAAAGAAAGGGATGCCTCATTGTGTCTCTCCTCTCACTTCACCTAATTTCTAATTCCCAGTGGGAACCATTGGGCATTTCATCCTATTATATTGCTTTTATTATTGCTAAAAAGTTACTTCTCTAGCAATTAAGAAGTAACAGTAACAGAGTAATAGTTGTTGCTCCAAAGGTAATAATTAAGATATTTATTGAGCAGCTCCTATGTGCCAACTGTTACATAGATAGTTTCACTGATAAGAAAAACCCATAAGTAGGTATTATCACTGTCATTTTATCTAAAGTCATTTTTCCAAATCAAGATATAGTCTCACATGCATTTGCAAAGGGAAAAGAAACCAACTAAGTGCCTGAAAAACTCCTAACTTTGTAACCAAGAAGCTATATTTCTACACCGTCTGAATATAAGTCACTCAAATACATTTTCCTGTAACTGAGGCCCAAAAGATTCAGAGGGAGGAGATGGGAGTGGTATCCTCACAGAGTATTATGATAGGTTTATGAAAGGCAGAGGGACCCAGCAGTAAAAGGTATGGAGAGCAGCTCATCACAGGGTGCATGTAGACGGGAATATGAGAGGAGGATGAGAGAGAAGGATGTCAGCGGGAAGTCAAAGGACTGTGCAACTCCCAGATGAGACACCAGTTTTCACTTCAGAGAGTTTTCAGTCTTTGCAGCGCTGTGACACAGCCCGATTCTGAGTCCAGGTACTGACTTGTTGAGGAGAACTTGGCGCGCCTCCTCACAGTGCTTGCAGATCACATCCCAGTACTCATCAGGCTGCAGAGGAAGTTTTCCTGCCAACAGTTCTGCTGTTCGAACAAACCTGAGGTCTCTAAATCTGCAGAGGAGAGTGAAAAACCATCCTAAGTGGAACACTAATAGTAAATTCTACAGGACAGGTTCAAAGGGCACAAGTTCTCATTTCTCAGGGAAAGGAAACCAAAGCAGAGGAACACACATTATGTCTGAAAAATCTGGAAGTTTGAGGGAAGAATAGTTAGACCAAAGGAAGGTATTATGGTTTAAAGCTAGAATGTCCCCCAACTCTCATGTGCTCAGAGGTGGGACTTTGGGAGCATGATTATATCATAGAAGCACTAATGAGTTTAGCAGATGAGTGTGTAATTAGGAGGTCAAGCATGAATGGAGGAGGTCTTGCGGGGAGAGTGGCCTGGAAGGGTGTATGTTTCTCCCCAGCTCCTTTCTTCACTCTCTTCTGCCTGAGCAGCTTTCCTCCATCAAACTTTTCCACAATGCCTTGCCTGCATTGGAGATAGCCAGTAATGGACTGAATCCTCTAAAAGCCATGAGGCAAAAGTAAAACATGGCCCACTTCTCCTAACTATGCTGACAGTTCCCTCCTGGAACACACAGTTCAGCTGAGCCCAACACCTTTGCAAAGGCAGTTTTGAAAAAGCTCCCTAGAATTTCTGTAATGAGCTGAGATAGAACTTTACTTTGAGCTTCATCATACATTCAACACCATTACTCATCCTGTGGGAAGATTCACCAGTAACCCTCAGTGTGCTCCCTTATATAGTGCTGACACTCAGTGAGTATCTGATGAATGGATAGATGAATCATCTTCTACCCTCTTATGCAGTGCTTGCCTTTGCCTGTTTCTCCTAGATAAATGGATGTCCTGCTGTTTACCATACTCTGCTAGAAAATTTTAGCTCATATGTCCACCTGCTCTTTTCTTGATGTCTATTTTATTCATTTATCAGTTGTTCCTTAAATCATTACTACCTATCACTTCTCAAACTAGATCCTTGCCCAATTTCTTAGCCCATCTTAGTTCTTCCCTGTCACTTGCTTCCCTACTTTAATGACCTGTCAGAAACTTTCCTTTACCCTCTAAAAATTCTGAAGCCCACATTCTAGTGCCCTGTGAAGATGCTGAACCTAGTTTTCATGGTGGGCAGGTACAGAGCACTGCCAGAACAGGCCAGAACCTCACTTGCCATACATGTTTAATAGTCAACCCTAGTGTGACTCTCAACACCACTTGATCATTTTACTCATCTTTAAATGAATCCTAACAACAATCTTGCCTTGCCAGACCAGGATTTTCTACTTTTCCCTCAGACTGTTCTCTAATTCTAGTTATCAAACCCCAACTTTCACCAATCTCTAAGACCATTCAGATTTTTTTTTCTTTTAGAATTTAGTGCAGGCCCCATAAGAAAATTGCTGTCTGTCATTTCCCTAACAAATCTTTCTCGTTGCTGGGTTTTGGGGCTGAACTGACAAAAATGTTCTAACTGACTTTAGTTCATTTTGGGGACTTCTGTCTGCATTTCTTTCTCACAGCACCATGCAAGCTAATGGCAAGAATTTTGTCTTCTCAGTAGAAGCAATAGATTCACTGATTAACCACCTTTGCCACATGATAAAATTAAATCCATGTGTACTTCATTACCTATTATCTTTTTAGCATTGAGCTTCTCGAAATTTTATCAGCTCTAAGAGTGACTTTCTCTTTATTTTCTAGGTTAATTTTTTTGAGGGCATAAGCATGTTTGTATTTAAATGAGTACCTTTACTGAATGACTATAGTATGCCCAGCACTTCTCTAAGCACCTTTATCCTAAAACTGAAATGGGTATTGTTCATTTACATATAAAAAAGAGTCACAGAGGGATTAATGATCTCAGAAATCACATAGTTAATTAGTGATCAAACAAAAACCACAACCCAGGTAGTACAGCCTCAGAGCTAAATTCACAAATTAATCTTCTATATACATTTCTGCCTACTTAGAAAATTCCTCCTCCACTCCCACCCCAGTGTTCAGACAGGTCCGCGAATGCCTTAAAAATTTGAATCTAGTTCAAATAAGAGAATGTGGTTTTTTTAAATCATTGATGGGCTCAGGGTGATTTCATCCTTGATTTTGTTTTCAAAATATGGTAAATTTCTGGGAAAAAAATGTAAGGAAGACAGATTCTCCAAGCAACAAGGCTCCCTTAAGACCAAACATGTTCAAAGCCAGAGATTCTCCTAAAACAAAATATATAAGCTACTGATAGGTTCAGCCAATCAAAATTAAGTACACATATCTACCTCTTTTTATCTAACTTTTCTAATTAAGAATCCAGATGGTGGCAATTAACTAGTTCATTAGCCTGACTTTTTAGTAAACTAGTTTTCTTTAAGGGCATATATACAAACAAACAAACAAACAAAGAAACACTCTAGTATTCTCCTTTTACAGAACAACTAATGAATGCATAAATAAAATTTGGTATAGCCACATGCTGGGTTATTATTCAGCCACAAAAAGGAATGTAGTACTGATACCTGCTTCAGTGTAGATAAATATTGAAAATATTGCTTAATGAAACAAGTTAGACACAGAAGGTTGTATTTTATGTGATTTCATTTATATGAAATGTCCAGAATAGACCAGTGCTCAGAGAGAGAAAGAATATGAATGGATGCCAGGAGCTGACAGGAAGAAAAAATAGAGTGACTGTTAATGGGTACATGGTTTCCTTATGCAGTGATGAAAATATTCTAATCAGTGGTAAAAGTTAAAAATTTTTGTGGCTATACTAAAAAGTATACCACTGTGTACTTTAAAAGGCTGGATTTTATGGAATGTGAATTACAATTGGCCTCCAAATCTGTGGGATCCACATACATCGATTCAACTACTCATAGATGAAAAATAGTTGAAAAAATTGCTTCTGCATGTACACACTTTTCTCTGGTGATTATTTCCTAAACAGAATATCAACTATTCACATGGCATTTACGTTGTACTAGATATTACAAGGAATCTAGGGTTGATCTCTAGTATATGGGAGGGTTCGTAGATTAGATACAAATACTATGCCATTTTATACAAGGGACTTGAACATCCATGAATTTTGGTAACTCTTG
Source organism: Dolichotis patagonum (assembly GCA_004027295.1). Taxonomy (NCBI): domain Eukaryota; kingdom Metazoa; phylum Chordata; class Mammalia; order Rodentia; family Caviidae; genus Dolichotis; species Dolichotis patagonum. The sequence goes on from PVJX010014958.1 coordinate 19,513, forward strand.
GCAGTCCTGTAAACAATCCCTCATATATAATGAGTCAACTGCATAGACCAGTTTTCAAAAAATGATAAAGAAAAGGATGACACCTCTTTGGTACTTTGGAGTCCTACCATTTCTCCTGCCAATTAAGTCACTTACAAATATAACTGAGAGACAACTGCTTACAAGCCCTGCTCTGATATAGATTTCATAAAGGAATAAGACCCAAGCTCCTATACATCTCATAGGTAGAGAGAAACAGACAAGTACATATACAATTATAATTTAGGGTGATGTGTGTCATAACCAAGATGGGCAATGGTCAATTAACACTTCCTGGGTACTTGAGTTTTATCAGGCACAATTCTAAGCACTTTGTGTATGATAAGTTATTTATTCCTCCTAGCAACTTCATTGAGTGGGAACTCTTATTACCCCAAATTCCAAGATAAGGAAGACAGAGAGAAGTGTTATAGCACACCCATATAACCTATGAAGCAGCAGAGTCAGCATTTAAATCTGGCTCCAGGATGTGCTCTTAACCAATGTGCTCCAGTGCTGACAGGTGCTGGGGTTCATGGGTATACAAAGGAGGGCTACTTAAGCTTGCATGTGGGGTTCTCAATCATGATGAATTTGCAGTTTTGATCTAAGATTTTTGGTCATCTCATTTTGCTGCAAGTTTAGGATTAGTCCAGCTGTGCCTTACCTCCACAGCTTGTTTATTCATGCAAGAAATAAAGAAAGGGGATCACAGGGAGGGGAGGCCCTTCTTACTCTGTAAACCACAGTTCTTTCAGCTTGAGCATCATGGGGTTCACTGTGTGCAGATGCTCCTTGTTCCACTTGTGAGCACTCCTATAGGCACTGTGCCAGGGCACAGGTGCCCGGATCACTCTGTGAGGAAAAAGGCGGGGGATGCTCTCGATGAAGAGTCTCTTCCTTTCCATGGGGTCCATGAGGATGTAATCAACTAGAAGCAAGAGTGTAAACACCTTGTTATTAGGTAACAACTGTCAACATCCTGTGCATGTGGGGTTTTTTGCTTTGTTTTTTGTTTTTTTAGTAATAGGACTTGAAACCAGAGTCTTCATGCTGAACTATACCATCAAGCCTTTTATTTTTTAAATTTATTTTTCATTTGTTAAATTTTGAGACAAAGCCTCACTAAATCACTAAATTGCCCAGGCTGGGCTTGGACTTGTGATCCTCTTGCCTCAGTCTTCTAGAGTGCTGGAATTACAGGGATGCAACACTATCTCTGGTTTAACTTCTTATACTCTTATCATCACACTCATAAAGCAACTGAGCCTCTGTCCAATCCACTGGAAATGCTCCCTCATTTGTAAGGTCATTGGTAGTCCCTTGGGTATGACTCAGTTGGGGAAGTTCTACTCTGCTGGTGTGTTAGCTTTCTGAAAGTATTTCATGGGGAGAAGGAATGAAAGTTCACAGTGTGGAACACTGAGAACCTGAGGCTGAGTCCCATTAACATATTTAGCATCCTACATGGTAATGTACCTGTATTTGCTGATAGCTCCTTGGTCACTAATTGTTCATATTAAGATAGTTACCCCCAAAAAACAAAATAATGGTCATTACCAGATATTTCAGTGGAACCAGTGAAAGATGGTTCCTTCACATATGAGCCCTCTGCCCATTTAAGCCCAGTCTTACCAATGCTTTTCATGAGGCTATTATAATAGTCATTTTCCATTTCATCCACAAGGGTGATCAGCAGGGGCTCCAAAGAGGGATTTGTCAGTAGCTTGTTAGAAATCAGCTTTGAAATCCGAACCATCACTCCATCCTCCTCAGGGGCAAGCATATCTTTTCGGATTCCGTTGGTCAAATAGTAATAGTATCGCTTCCATAAACAAATCACCAGCAAGAAAATCATGATTTGGTACCTTGCCCACCTGTCCCACCCAACAGCTGACAAAGAAACCTGTTCACACAACACTCATCCTCACCCTTTGCTTACTATTACTTTGCTTTCAGAGCTATTGCTTCACACTCACTTCAGTGAAACACTGGTTTTCCCCATGATTCTGGAAGATTCCATCAAAGCCAGAGAGATTTCAGTGGAACAGAACAAAAACTTGTCAAATGCCATGCAATGAGTGTGGAGCAACTATAAAGGCCAGGGATCAAGGATGCGTATCTGGTGACCTTTAAAGAATAATAACAAGCTCCTAAAATGCACTCAAATAATTCACCCTCCTGAACAATGATGATATTCTACAAAGCACTTTGATCTGTGGCTTGTAGCTGGCAGTGAGGAAAATTTTTCCAAAGTCTGAATGACACTTATGATGGTTCTAATCCAAACATGGGGTTTTGAGTTTAGAAAGCAACACAAACACAAAAACTAAAGAAAAATGCCCAATGTAATCCAAGGATTTCAAAAAGTTTTGTTTATGTAGGATTTGGCTCTAAGCTGCTGGCAGCTCTGAGAAGAAACAATTTCAGACAGAAGCAATAATTTCAGACAACCCAGAGGCACAACTTGTGGGAAGGGTTTGAAATTTGCATTTCAATGCCAACTATCTGTGGTCAAAAGAGGCTGCTGCCAGTAACTGCAGTTCCCTTCTCCCCAGCCTTACTGGAAGCAGCTTATACAGAAGCTTCTTGACTTGTGGCAAACATCCTAAATCAAAAATGTATTGAACACACCTAACCTACAGAATAGCCCAGCTTAGCCCAGCTTACACTGTAGGGTATCACTTGTGTTTCCTTGTGAGTGTGTGGCTGCAGCTCACCGTCACTGCCACGTATGACTGGAGAAGCTCATACTGCGTATCATTAGCCCAGGAAAAGTTCAAAATTCAAAACATGATTTCTACTGATGCATATCAGTAGATATGCATCAGTATACCATTGCAAAGTAAAAAAAAATCCTCAACCAAACCATCACAAGTCAAGTTCATCTGTATACAGTAGTATTGCCAAACTTCCCTGACTTTAACAAATGCAAGGATTGGGGAGCAGGGGAGTAAGGCTCTTGCTAAAATGAAGATACCCAGATCCTCTTTAGGGAGTGAAGGGTTTTAACAAGCACTGTAGTGATTCTTCTATGTAGGCAAGTTTAAGAAATGCTGCGTAGCACCTAAGGGCACAAAGATTTGGTATCAAACAGACCTAGTTTATGTCTTAAGTTTTGCCTCTTACTATGTAACCTTGAGCATGTTGCTTGATTTATCTATGCTCCAATTTCCAAACCTGGACAATGGGGATAGTCATGGTACTCAGGTCTTGAATGGGTTCAAGCAGCTAGATGGTATAGCACTGAATTTTGCAAAGAGCAATACTCAGTAACTGTGAGTTCTTATTACTACATATTTTGTCACATATCATAAATCTGCAAACTGCTTATCTGCTTTATGTCTATTTTTCTTTTTTTTGAGACAGGGTCTTACTATGTAATTCAGGCTGGCCTTGAGCTCACTTTATAGCCCAGGCTGGTCTTGAACTTGCAACGATCCTCTTGCCTCAGTCTCCCAAATGCTGGGATTACACGTGTGTGCCATCACATCTGGCTATAAACTGCTTTTTAAATCTTTTTTCTAAAGCTTTGTTCTAAAGCAAGTAATAAGTGAAAATTGGCTGGATATAACAAAACTATAAACAGTGGTGAGGACAATGGTCAATGGGAGAATATATTTTATATTTAATAGAAGAAACTCTTACAGAGCTCCAAATATTTCAGTTTTTTTCAGAAAGGTTAAAAATCTATCTTGAGAGTTCCCCCATTTTAAAAATACATCTACAGGACATATTTGGCTGTGATAGGGCTGCCAGAAAAAACACAGGACACACTGGGATATATTTATACTAAATAAAGTATTCATGATGGCTTATCCAAAATTCAAACAGAACTGGTATTCTGTTTCTTGTTTGGCAACCCTAGCCTATGGGCCAATGTTTTGCAACCTATGTTCTAAGAGAACCCAAAGACACCAGTTTCCAAGACTTGCTAGATCAGATCAGATCTCTGTTTCTCTCTCTGTGTGTGTTTCTCTCTCTCTTTCTCTCTCTCCCTTCCTCCCTTTCCCTCTCTCTTCCTTTCTCTCTCCTCCCCTCTGTCTCTCTGTCTGTCTCTCTCTCTCTCTCTCTCTCACACACACATACATACACACACACCATTTAGTAATCTATCATTCCATCTGGACTTTGCTATTCTTAAAACATTTATCAGGTTGCTCTGCTATTCTCCTTCAGTTTAAATCATTCAAATGCCAAAAGCAATACTTAGCAAAATGAAATTGAGACAGCAAGAATGTACCTCCAGGTCTAATTCAGATGGATTTTTTTCTTTACTTTCTATTTGCATCTCCTGCTGTAACATCACATTAATCTGCTGTTCTGGACTCATTGGTCTGCTTCCTGGGAGAGTCAAAGAAGCATTTACCTCCTTCGTTATTGGTGAGGAGGTTAAGGTGTTGCAGGCCATCTTGGTCCTGAAAATTAGACACAGCTCAGCCCTAGGTGCTCCACAGAGTCCTGTTATGTTACACCCACTTTCTCCATTTTGGTTAGTGTGGTTCTGCATGAGGAGTCCTTTTCCTCTGTGTCATCTAATGGCATGTGCGTGTATTTCAAACATGACACTACACACGTCATAGTTACGTTAACACTGATTTGGCTTAGATGGTTAATCTGTTTTTGTTTAGAGCCTAAAAATTGGATTAAGGCAAGTAACAGGGGGAGGGAACGGGAGTCATCAGATGTTTCAAAAGCACTGAAGGCAAAAATCAGAGCATAGCTTTACTAAAGTCATAGCCTTCTTGGGATCAAGCCAATGTTTTACATTCTGTAGTGACCAAAATGACATTTTACCCAGTGGGATCCTCTTTGACTTTGAAGGAAAACTTCATCTTCTTCTTGTTGGGCTCTGATGAGCTTTTAGGTCCTGCAAAAGTAGAAAAGAAAAGTGTCAGTGATGGGGAGCGGTCTTGGGCCATTCTCTGTCCACACTGACATGACTCTTGGGAAAGTCCAAGAACACACAAAAGGGAGTGGACAAGGTATGGTGGGACAAGGCAGAAGATGTGGGCTTTGATCCGTCATGTATCACTAATTACCTGTGTGGCCCTGAAGAACAGAATTCATCACTTTGGGTCTCAGTTTCCCTAGTTGCGAAATGGAGACAGGCATATCTTCCATTCATTCATACATTTGATGACTATTAATAACTGCTTACTTAATTTGCTCCCCAATACTCTCTTTTCTTTTCTTTTTTTTTGTAATTTTGATTTTAAAGAGAATAAAGCCAAGCAAAATAAAACAGAACAAAGCAAAACAAAACAGTGTAAGTGATACAGGACTTCAAAACAAGATAATAGGAAATCAACAATGGCTACCATAATGCCTCATGTTATCTTCAAAATAGCTGCCCATATCTTCAGACATAGTAAAAATCAAATAAAGCAGACAGAGCAGAATCAATAAAAACAAAACATTGAACACAATAAAGGATTTCAAAACTAGGTAATAGTAAATCCAAAATGGCTACCATAATATATCTTGTTATCTTTGAAATAGCTGCCCATGCCATTGGATATAATAAAATCAAACAAGACAAAACAGAATAAAACCCAACCAAGCAAAACAATGAAAATGATACAGGACAAGATAACAGAGAATTAACAATGGCTACCACCTTCAGAAGGAGATCCCCCATAGATGCTACACTGCATATTGTTATCCTCTGAATAGATGATCAGACTACCAGCTTTAGGTCTGCAAAGTCAGTGAAACACTAAACCCTACAAGCATTAAGTTGTGTTTTACCTCAGTGCTCTATTTTCTTAGAATCAGTTAAATTGTTATTTAATGTTTCTCTTGAAATAGACTCAGGCATTTAAACTTAGTGAAATTATTTTTAAAGAAAGTTTTATATGATGATCACAAAAAGAAAAATGAATATTATTTGTAGCACATATCTAAGAGCTGAAAATAGTAAAAAACTCTTGTAATAAATAGAAGGTAATTACAAATATATTCAATAAATTATATAAAAATAATTTTATTAAATTTTATGTAAATACCATGATTTGCAAAAATCTTTAGTTTGAGGAAATTGATGAGTAATAGAAATATTACAGACATACTAACATTACATTGACACTTTGAGAAAAATCAAGAGAATTGAAGATTCCCAGTTTAGATGTATTTTTCTAATCACAACAATAATAAACAAAACACTTTAAAATTAAAAATATATTGTACTGTTCAAGAACATGCTCATTATGTGAGTTAGATATAAGCAGAGTGTGAGGTTAAAGTCATGATTTGGTTTTGGGGTCCAGAGGCAGGTATTTGTATTTTAACAATAAATAATGGGAAAATATGATCTTCAAAGTAATTACTCTGCAAGAAAAACTATTGAATTTTGACTTGTGTAGACTTTACCTGCCCCTCCCCCAAATTGATATGTTGAGGTTTAATTGATAATGTAATGACATTTAGTGCCAGAGTGTTTGGAGTTAGTGCCGTTAACAGAGGAGGTCCCAGAAAAATCCCTCAATCTCTTCCAATATACGAACACAGCAAGAATTGAGCCATCTGTCAACCAGGAAGAGGCCCTTACCAGACACTGAATCTGCTGGTACATTGATCTCAGACCTCTAAACTCCAGAACAGTGAAAAATAAATTTCCATTGTTTATAAGATACTCAGTTTATGATACTTTTTTAATGGTAGTTCAAACAGGCTATGACAATGACCATGATATTAGCAATTAGAACGTTTAAGCTTCTGAGTATAATGATATTGAATATTGGTGTATTTAATGTTTGCTGTATATTCTTGGAGGATTATGCAAAAAAAAAAAAGAGAGAGAAAAGAAAAAAACCGGCATCCTAGATGTGATTGTGCATTTAATAAATAATGCTGTTGAGAATTACCTGAAAGAAAATCTTCCAAGTTATACAGAAAGGGTTATGACTATAGAAATAGAATAAGAAATTGGGATAAATGCTAAGTGGAACCTATTAGAAAATCTGTAAATGAAAAGGTATTATTATCAAAACAGAAAACAGGACCAGGGAAATAGCTCAGCAGCACAAGTGCCTGCCTGGTAAATACAAGGTCATGAGTTCAATTCCTGGTACTGGAAAAAAAAACAAACAATAGAAAATGCTTCTTGCACATGATAATTTAAGATTAAACAGAGTTGAAGAGACAATGAATTGGAAGATATAACTGAGAAATTTACATATACATAGCATAAGAGAAAAATGAGTAATATGAACAAGACTGACACTGAGATTAGATCAAACAGCTCCAAAATACTTCTAACACAAATTACTAAAGGACACTGAAGCAGACATATGTGTACCTTAGGAGATGAAATAAATTAATACCCACAACACCCTGATGATAAGTAATTTACAAGATGGTCTCCAGTGATCCGAACTTCCTTGTAGCATGTCTCTGTGTAATCGTCTCCCTTTGAGTATAGGCTAAACCTAGTGATTCATTTCTAAAAAACAGAATATGGTAAAAGTTTTGGAATGTGACTCCCAAATTAACTTCCAAAAATATTGTGATTTCTGTCTCGCTAGCTCTCCGTTTTGCTCTCTCCCTCCCTCACTCCAATGGAAGCCAGACGCCATGCTGTCCTATGGCGAGGTACACATAATGAGAGACTGATCTCAAAGCCTATCAACCAGCAAGGACCAGGCATGTACATGAGCTTGAAAGAGGATCCCCCCTTAGTTGCCTTTTAGGATGGTGCTCTGGCTAACACCATGACTGCACCCTTTTGAGAGACCTAGGGCCAGAATGACCCCTTTAAACCATGCCTAGATTCTTGGCCTGCAAAGATTGAGAGATAATAAATAGTGCTTGGCTTAAGCCACAGTGTTTTAGGGTTAATCAATAATACAAGTACACAGAACAGTACCCCATATATGCAAAAGATACATAAATGTTAGCTGTTGCAACAATTTCCATTTCACAAATGAGGAGAATGAAGCTTTATAAAGTTATTCAAAGTTAGCTGCACAAGAGGGAGAGCTAGGGCTAGAACCTGGAGCAGAAATTTCACTCCAAGCCCCAAAATATAGCATACTGCCGTAGTACCTGATGGCAGCCCCTGAGTGATCCTGTCTCTAGGGGTACTGATGGTGACTGGCTGGTAGATCTTTATCAGGTCTTTCAGCTTTAGATCTCGGGCCATCAGTGAGTAATTGTTGGCTATGGAATCACTGGGTCCACGGTGGTGGTGCTGCTCTTTGAAAGGCACGGCCAGGGTCCATGATGTACGTTGCATCAAGGGGGGATAAAAGCTGTGCGACATGACCGTCTACAAAGGAAGAAACATAGGGTGAGACACAATTAGGGATGTCCCTGTGAGCCTGGTCTCTTCTTACACTGAGACACACAGAGCTCCATATACCTTACGCTATGTTTCTACTTTCTGTGAGCTCGGTGAAAATACTTTCTGAATAAACACCAACTGTACTTTTCTTAGCACTGTGTAACAGTGGGCACTCAACAATAAAATCAGATGATTTAAGTCTCTTGTCTTTATTTGTTATGGATGTGGCTATAAGAAAGGTAGAATTACCCTTATTTTACAGTTGAATATACAGAAGTTTAGAGGATTTCAACAACACACAATTCTTTCTCCCACACTGCTACAGATTCTTCTAGTGGTAAAAACAACCAAATCCATTAATCTCACTTGTCAAGTCTGAATGTAGGTCCCCTACTAGTACCTACTGAATACTTGGAGGTGCAGGAGGTTTTCTTTACCTTGTCATCCTCAGCAGAAGAGCTTGCAGTCAGGGGTACATACCTGATAGAGTTCAGATGGTTCCTCATCAACGGATGCAGGCAGGGGAGGAAGCTCTGGCCGAGTCTGGGGGTGGCTCATGTGGTGTATCGAGTCACTTTTGTCGAGCTGTGGGAAATGGGGATGGAGCCACTTTTCAGGTATAAGGAGATATTTCTAAGCCTCTGAAGCTGATAAGGACTAATGCGTTCCCCAGGGCTGGTTTTTGGCACACAGTCCTATCCACAAAACACCTTTTTCACTCCTATATATGTTTCCTTTTTAACATCTTTAACCTTTCTCTTCTCCAGTATCTCTTTCTTGGCTTACCCTCTATGAGCCAATCTAGATATCCCTTTCTCCCAGGAGTGTGATTAATAAAGAGGTGATTTTTAATAGCTGACTCTTGCATTTCATATATGCAAAGTTCCAGGTAGAAATTTTCTCAGAAAGTAGTACTGCGTCTTATGTGTGCTTAGTACACACATAAACAACTCTCTGTGTTTCCTTTAAAGAGTAGGTGTGTATGACTGTACCATTCCATCTGATAGAGAAGCAGCCTCAGATAGCTGTGAATGAAACATTTGTTTCCCATAGTCACTCTCAGTTCCAGCTCTCCTGAATAGAGCTGAAAAGAACTGCAGTGTCAAACAGTATCACATGTTTTTGTCCTAAGATCCAGGACCTTGTCTTATAAGACAAGACTTCATTTGGGGCTGTGAAAGAGACATTAAAATATGTTCCAACACTGGAGGATGAACAGCTGGCCTGGACTTAGGGAAAGGTGCTGCTATACAGCATTTCAAAGTTGGTTTGAAGGCATTCAAGAGCAATTTTGGCTCTTTGGTTTTCACCTTAGGCAATGCCTTTGGACTTAAGTCTTGAGTCAGGTGAGACACTGTATGGATTTGACTTATTTGAATCTGAAAACTAAATCATGCAAGACCACTGGTGAGAAGTCAGGTGGAGGAGAGGCATACGACAACCCTCTCCTCTATCGTGTCTCAACCAATCCCTTATTGGTGATTCCCATGAGCACCTACTTCATTAAATAATAACAACAGCAATGATATTTGCCATTATGCCAAGTTATTATGAATCACTTTACAATCTTAGATCCTTTTTTTTTTCATTTACCACATTCTAGCTGATGAAACTAAGTCCCAGGGATGATAGGTAACAAAACCCAGTCACATAGGGTGCAGATATATCTTCTAAGTCAATGGTTTTTAAATATACATCATTTTGAACCCGAACACATTGGAAATAAGTAACACTTACATAGCAAATTACTTTAGGGAGGCTGTGGGCCCTAAAATTAAATGAAAATATGCAAGCCCATAAAGAGAGATGTATACTGAGCTTGAGACCTTTAAAAACATGGGATGGGTTCACTGATCTCATAGCTTAATTCAATTGTCTAAAAAATTGTGGCGTATTAGACTCACCAATGGAACTTTATTCACAATAGGGATGCTTCAGTCCTACCTCAAACATGATGCATTTGAGAACTACTAACCCTCTTATTTTATCATACAGAACTACAGAAATTGTTCTGTTGATTAAAACCACCCTCTCTGCCTTTCTGTTCTTGAACTCAGTCTGAGTTCTGAGAACTTGCCCAATCATCTCCAAGAGTTCCCTCTTCTACTGATGAAATTAATTCTACATCTGCACTGATGAGGCAAATAAAATGGAACATTTCCAGTATGAACCATAAAGGAATTTGATTATCTAAAGTAGGTACTATACCATCCAAGGAAGAAGCAGCAATACTTCCAGGGATATGAAGTCATTCATTATTTCTTTCAGAATTCCAGATGTAAGACACATACTAATAGACAGGTTAGGGTTGTTTATATTGTGCTTTGAAAGCAACAAAATTTGGGGACAGTGGAAATCTTTCCTTTGGCCTAGATTTTAAATGTGTTCCAAATAAAACCCTGCAATACAAGAACAGCAAAGGAATACCACAAAATTGGAACATCTTGATTAAGTTACAAAGTTACAAGAGTGAGAATGAGTAATTAATTTTTAAAAACTGGCTTTCTGCAATCAAGGAGAATATTAACATTATTCAAAAGATATCTTGGAATTCATTTGGGAAAAAACCTGACTTCAGTCCTGACACCAACTGAGACACTAATTTTCACACCAAAAGGAGTGGACTATATCCTTAGTGAGTGTAACTAGTTCTACTTCAATTTTAATCCATGTTGTACAATGTGGCTAATCCAATCCCTTGGCTCCAGAACAAGACAGGAGACACATGTATGACCAATCAGACTGCTCCATCTTCCTAGATACAGTAATTGGTTCCAGGAAAGCATGTGACCCACGCTGGGTTGACCAGGGTATTCCCTGACACTTGCACTAGAGCTACTGATAAAGAACACTGTTTTCATTAGTCACTAACTGTAAGGATGTTTATGGCTAGACCAGATAAGTTATCTTTGCGTCATGTGGAGGGAAAGTCTGCCTTATAATAAAGCCAACACAGAAGCGAGCAGAATCACCAGGAGAAAGGCAGTCTCGGTGACATCATCCGGAACCCTGCATCTAACTTGGATTTGTTGGTTACTTGATCTCATGCACAGATTCTTTTTGATTTGAGGTGGATTGCATTATATTTATATCCCTCCATACTAACAAATGGCCATCCAAGTTATGGACACAGAAAAAGACGAATCAATGACAGAGCACTCAGGATAGAGAGGAGAGATACTACATCATGTAAATAGATAAGGTATTCTTGAGTTAATGAAGAAATCACACCATAAGCATTTCACTAAACATTGGGGAGCAACAGAAGCTCTGCAGAAACAAGGCATAAATAATTTATAGGAAAAGATAAAGACTTAATACACAAAAATCCATGAATATACTGATACAGAAAACACTTCAGTCTGTAGAATACATGGAGCACACGAAAGATCAGCAGATCTAAAAATCAGTTCCAGAACAGATCCAAGAAAGTTTTCTGGACCAGACCTGTCTAAGAATTCTCTATGTTACCTTTAAAGGAAAAGATGGAGCTCTTTAGAAGAAATACATACCTACCCAGAATGGTTTGTTAAATTGCAGGGAGCCTTCATTTTAGAGGCTAGGCTTCAATTTTATTAGAAAAAATCTGACTTGATAAAGTTTCAATTTTTATATGCCCCTTAAGGCACTTCAAATGGCCTTAGTGGATTTTAGCTTTTACAACTAAGATTCTGACACCTAGATTGGGTAGAACTGATACATTGTGCCGCTTGTATTTCTGATTACACATGATGCTTGCATGCCCTTCATGAAGGTAATTCCAAAATACTAATCTGAGGGCCTGCTATACCAAAAGTACTCAGATCTCATTTCAAAATACAGATTTCAGAGCCCCACTCCAAATTTTCTAGATCAGAATCTTTGGAGATGGAGACCAAGACTCCACATTTTCAAAATGTGCCCAGAATACTCTGATGTGCAGTCAGAAATAAGAACTATTGGTGGAATATATGGTCTAATGACCTTAGAAGGAAAAGAAAAGAGACAACAGGTATCTATCTCTAAATTTTTATTTGTTAAACATGAGTACATCCAAAGGTTAAATCAAGAAAAATCACATTTCAAAGCACATATCACAAACATGTTTAACACACTTGCTAGGCCAAGAGAATCTAACACAGAAATTGGTGTTCCCCTTTCGAGATACTCTTAAAACATCCCCTTTCCATATATTCTTAAAATTCCCTGTATTTTGAAAATACAGGTAAAGAAAGAAACATGCTTTAAAATTGACACCTACCTTTTGAGTTGGGCAATCCATGTTGCTTAAGGTGTCAACTCTAACTGTACCTATTAAAAATGAGTAAAGAGCTTCAGCAGGGCTGTTCCTCTCCAGGTACTTTGAAATCCGCAATTCCTTATAGTACAATGTGGGTGACGCTGACCATGGAACTCTGCAGATGCCTGCAAGCTCTGTTCAGAAGGCTGCCTCTCTGAGGTCATAGACTTCAGACCTTTGAGGAATTTCCTGGTAGAAGAGGAGAGAAAAGAAAGATGAGGGAGCAGTATTGGGGTTCTGTTGGTTTTGGATTCCCCCCCTCTTCTGGCTCCTACCCCCTGCAACAGTCACTCTTCTTTCCCCTTGAGGCAAAGTTTCGGTAGAGGAAAAAACTGAAACAGAGTTACAAAGGGAAGATTCTCTCAAACACCACCCACTCTGTATTCAGCTCCTTCATCCTCTGAGGAGTTTTCACACTGCTGTACAAAAGTTTGTACTTGGGCCCTGGGGGTGGTAACCAGGCATCAGCGTCTGTTGCTAAGGAAAGGAGGGGCCCCTGCTCTGTCTACATACAAGACTGGACTTGACCTAGCTCCAGGTCTGCCCTGTTGACTCTTTGTTGAAGATGCAGCTGGGAAACAGGAAGCATTACTGACAGAAAGGAAATGTTTAGCAATGACCCAAGAGTGCAGAGGTGAGTGGCAGCCTGATGGTTCAGATTTCATAATCAAGACTTGGAGACAGCTGGCTCAGATTCTTCTCTTCCCATTAATTAGCTTCATAGACTGAGCAAATTGCTTCATTGCTTCAAGTGAACTTTTCATCTGTAAATGATGTATCTGCCTCACAGGTTGGTTTGAAGGTTTAATGGGATAATGTGTACAGAACAATTTGCACGTAATGGAATGCTGGCCAATTTGTTCAGTTTGTCTAGGATTTTTCCACTATAAGCCCTGCATCCTGTGAACCTCTTTAATCCTGGAAAAACTGGGACAGTTCAGTCAATCAATACAATAGGCCCTCCATAAATGTTGCAGTTAACATTAATATTATAAACACAGAAACATGACCACACTCATACACAAGGACCAACGTTAGCTGCTGGACAAATATTCACAGCACTTGTTACATACTGCTGTCAAAGTTCTCTGAACGCCAGATTAGAGTTACTGAGCTCTTTCTGGATGCCATGTTTGTATACCTGCCTTTTTTCCCATTTAATTTCCCCCCAAAACTCCATTATGCTCTACTGTACAGATAAAGAATCTCAAACTGAGACATGAGTAACTTTCTCAAATTGGCGTAACTCAAAAGCAGTACTGATACAATCTGAACACAGTCCCGATGACTCTGAATCCAGTGCTTTATATGAAGCACCAACCCAGAACACAAACATTTCTGAGTTGCTTCGAAGAGCACTGCACAGCCCCAAGTACTTTCATTTCTCCTTTTTCTCACTCCATCCTCAAAGTTGTAGTCAGGGTTTGTAAGGGAATAGATTTCATACAGCACACATAATTTATAGAATTATTTTATAATACTCACCCCAAAAAGTCAAATGCAGAATGATTCAAGAGATCTGTCCACGCACTAGGGACCCAAAGAATCCAGTTGAGGGCCTGGGCTCCATTACAATGTCCTAACAAGTTCAGCTGAAGACCTATAACCTATGGCAATGTCCTCCACAAGTCTAGCTGGAGGCCTAGAGCCCACAACAACGTCTCATGCAAGGGTGTATCAAGGATTTGCACTGGGAAGGCCCAAAGGTCAGGGTGAGCTAGAAGGTCTACATAAGTAGTATGAAGACTCTGTGCCAACAGGCTGAGGGATCTGTACTGAAGCAAGGAAGCGGTGCTCAAGGTGAGGACCAGAGCTCCCCACAAAAGAACTGCAGCCATCCTCAGCAACAGCAAGGACCCCGGCTCCTCCGATGATGAGAATAACCAAGTTCTTATCAGGAAAATTAGTGTGACAAGCTTCTCCAGGAGAATCAACAGCACATTATCTTCCCCTCCAGTTCTTTATGCTGCTGGCAACAATCCTCAGGTGGGCCTTTTATACCCAGAACCACAGGGATTCAATTCAGCAGGGTGTTACAAGTTGACCTTTAGTTAATCCACCACAGTCTTTCTATACTTTCAAAATAAACTGAGCTTCTTCATCTCCTATTGTTTATATTTACTCCCCTAAGGTATATACAGTCAGCCCCCCAAATCTGTGGGTTCCACACCTGGAGATTCAACCACCCATTGATCAAAAACTATTTGAGAAAAATATTGTATTTGTACTGAACACATACAGACTTTTTTCTTGCCAATATTTCCTAAACAATACAGCACAAAACTATTTAACAGCATTTACATTATATTAGGTATTTTAAGTAATCTGTATATAAAACATATATGCATTAACTTATATGCAAATACTGTACCATTTTATTTAAGGAACCTAAGCATCCACAAATTTTGGTATCTGTAAAGATCCTGGAACCAGTCTCCTATGGAGACTGAGATATAACTGGTATAGGTTTCTAATAAAATTTGGCAGACCACAATTCTAGCACTGAATGCAGCAATTAGAATTTGGAATAAATGAGCTAATGGAAGGACTTGAGGCTTTGGTTTAGACAAAAATGGGGTTTGATCAGGCCTTCTGCCCTGGGTATGAAACATCATGTTCCACAAAACCTAGCACCTCTAAATTCAAGGAATTGAAGAATGAGAAAGGGTAGCTGGCACAGGGCTCATGAGCCCTCCAACCTGTGTGTGAGTAGAAGACATCCCTCCATCTGAAATTTAGTGTGATTTAAAAACTAACAGTGCTCAAAAACATCAAAACAATTATAATAGCTTCTATTTTTTGAATACATACAATCTTCTATGACTGGCTCTCAGCACCTAACACCATCTTTTTTAAATCTTTTCAACAACCAAGAAGATGAACATTATCCCAGTTTCATGGTTGAGGCAAGTGAGTCACTGAGCTAATCAATTTGCCCATAGTTACTTAGTGAGGTCAGCAGAAAATTTGAGACTTGAACCTGGTTATGAAAATTGCTCCATGGCTTTAACTAAGAACCAACACGTAGTCTGAGGAAAGATGAAAAATAACTTGGTAAAAAGAATGAAAGCACTATCCCCCAGGCCACCTCACATGTACTGGAATTGTTATTTATCTTTCTATTTAGTAATTCCAAGAAGGAATGTGGGCCTCAATACCCTCAGTCTTCTCAACTCCAAGTGCCCAACTAAAACATAGGATGTCTGGTGAAATCAGAATTTCAGGTAAACAATTTTCAGGCAAAATAATATTTCAGTAGAAGTAGTCCTACTCAATATTGGGGACACATTTATATCAAAAAGTTATTTTTTAACCTGGAATTGAAATTTAACTGGGTGTCTTGCATTTTTATTTGCTAAATATGATTAAAAAAAAAGAGAGAGAGGTCAGCAAGGTACCAGGTTGCTTCTGTCTCTGTGGTATTAACAGTTTAAGGTCTCAATTCCTTGCTTGGGAATTACACCTATTTCTTGTTCAAAGTCAAGTGCTCCTGACAGACCTTTTCTGATGACTGAAGTAAATGCTTAACTAGAGCAAGTGTCATAGTCCACACTTTCTGCTATAACAAAAAGCCATAGGCTGAGAAATATATAAACAAAAGAAAATATACTTTCCATAGGAGAGGTTGTTCGTGGATTTATTTTATCAATCCACTGGATGTTCATCAAGAATCAAGCCTTGATATTATGTGGAGATGCTAAATCCCCACCACTGGGGAGTACATGACGTGTCAGAAGATACAGTCAACACACGAAGCAAGGCAAAACCTGACCACCCTACAAAATGCCAGAAGAGGCAGGAATTAAAAGATTCATAGTTGTTCCCCTAGATGGCACCCTTAAACAAATCAAAGCCCCAGTTTAGCTTCCAAAGCAACATTTACCCTGGGAATGACACAGGGCTTTAGTCTAAGGAAAACAAAACATTTTCCTAGGCAGGAAAACCATCATATTACAACAAAGTACAAAGTGTATGAAGGCAAGTTTCTCTGAAACTTTAGAATTTAGACACAGACATTTATCTATCCATGTTGTCCCATCTCCTGCATTTACTACTTTGTCTGCTAAGGAGAGGAGTTAGAGTAGGATCCCGTGGTTTGTAATTACCATTACTGCCAAGCTTATTTCTGTATTCACCAACCTAATTGTTTCTAGAAATGTAGTGACAGAAGTAATAACATTGAACATTTCGGAGCCTCTACTGTGCTAAAAAACGGTGGGTTCTAAGTTCTTTACAGTCAACTGTTGCCCCAGTCTTCACTATAACCCTTCTTTCTTTACCTAAAGACTTATTCTCTAGGTCTCTATGGACACAAGACTCAGAAGTAAATCACACAGGTCCCTGATGAGAGGAGCCTGGGAAGTGTTCAGGAGCACACTAGTGCCAGGGCTCGTCTCTCTTCACATTATATGGACAGGACCATGCTGCCAAGGTCACATAGTAGAGACCAGAGCCTGGGACTGACTGCTGGACCCCAGCTCATAGTCTTTAACCGTATGCCCAATGGCAGTGGTTTTCAACCCAGGAGAATGACACTTCCTGGGGAATATTTGGCATTTAGGGGACATTTTTGGTTGTCACAACTGGGGAGGGGTCCACTGGTATCTAGGAGGGTAGAGGCCATATATACTGCTAAACATCCCACAGTCAGAGGAAGCGCCAAAACAAAATTCTCTCACCCAAAATGCAAACCACACTTCCTTGGCCTGGATTTAGGGCCAGGAAATAGCTCCTGCTCTGACAGGATCCTTGTGAACTGAAGGACTTCCATAGTTTCTCTCAGGTTTTTCATCTGTACAACTAAGATACTCTAACCCACCTCTCAAAGCTGATACACTACTTGTGCATCCTGAGCTCCAGGGAAGCTTCCTGAAGCACCCTGAAGTGGCTCTGGGTGTTTAGGAGGGAAGCCCTAAATTCCTTCACAAGCACAAGTGGTCGAGAACTTTCACCCCAAGCCATGGGCGTAGGATGGCTCACTCTCTCTAAGCCTGTCTCATCTGTAAACCTCTTCGAATCAGTCCGGGTGTCCCTGAGAGACTGAGTGAGCCATCGAGTTGCGCTCTGATTCCATGCTAGGCTTCAGCAGGTACCCAGTGAGGCCTAGAGGGGGCGTGGCCTGTAGGGGGCGTGGCCGGGCGAGAGGCGGGGCATGCGACTCACGGGTGGAAGGAAGTGGCCTGGCCTCCACCCCTGCGCTCGATCCTTCCTCCTTAGCCAGCACACACTGCGGGAGCTGCCGGGTGGCGGCACCAGGTAAGACAGCTGGAAGCCTGTGGCTGGGGGTTCAAGGACACGAAGGACGGTCCTGCGTGTCCGGCGGGGGCGGGGCCGAGGCCGGGGCTGCGAGAGGTTAGGGAGCACAGTGCATTCCTCGCCAGCACTTGTCTGTCCCGGGCTGGTAACAAGGGCGTCTCGTACCGGGAGTCACTGCGTCGCAGCTGGGAGCTTGGATCCACGCCTCCGAAACCCCCTCACCCTCTCCCCCATGCCTGCCGCCAGATTCGCTAGAAGGGCCGTCAGCCCCAACCCCGTGAAACCCTTCCCCATCCTGGCAACCTAGTTAGGGAAATGTCGGGTGCTCGTTCAGTATCTAACCCTCCTTTGTCACTGCTGAGAGAGAAGCTACGAGTACCAAGGCGGAAGGGGTATGCTTTCCAAATCAGTAACAGACTGCGCTACTCCTCCAACCCGGATCCTGTTTCTCTTTCTGCGTCACACCCCCTTCCTCCTCCTCGGAGTCCCATTCCCCCTCCAGTTTCCCAGTGTTTTCATTGAAAAGTGAGGCCCAGGCGGAAAAGGGGGCGGCTGAATGGGTTTGGGGCAACCTCGCCTCGATCCCTGCCACCACAGGGAGAGACGAGCCCCTCCCGGTCCGGGTTGGAACCGTTGGGTGGCTGTTCGCTCGCCTAGGCGCGGGAGGTGGGAGAGCCGGGGGTTTATTGGGAGCCTTGAAAGAGATGGAGCCAGTTGGCTGCTTTTGGCTTGGCACAGCTCCCAAACGTGAGGTGTCGGTGCTTGCTTCCTCCCAAGGCTGCTGTGTGCCAGAGGAATGAGTGACAGAGCGGGAATTGGTTTGTAATAGGTAGATGCATCTGGTGGCTATGGCTCTTGGCCTTTTCCCTGAATTCACCCCTAAAGGACTCCTCAAACTGGTCTGGGAAGCACTTAGGATTCCCAGACCAAAGGAGATATATTAGGATTACCGAGCTATTTTCTGCCAGCTATAGAGTTGAGACTGGGAGAACTGAGTCCTGGAACTATTCTAAAGTCAAGATCTATGCCAGCTGCAGGTCTGAAGACAGAATATGGGGGTGAAGACATTGACCTTCCTTTGTCTAAAAAAGGAGAATCTCTAGCTGAGGCTATTAAAATATATTTTAATGTGCATACCAAGTCCTGTGGATTTTAATAGGTAGCTTCCCCCTGTAACTCACATAATTAGCATGTGGGATACCCAATATGGTAAATAAATGTGAGGCTTTTGCAGTTCATTTTGGCCACGGTGATAGAGTCTGGTAGGCATTTGTACTATAGGTCAGGTTAGTTGTAAGGCAGAAATGGAAAAGAGATCCGAGTGTTTTACCAGACAGTTGTTCTGGAAAATGTAAAATAAGAATGATATTTTTCTTAGTTGAAAACTCAAAAGTTAAAAACTTACCTTGAAGGAGGGGAAGGGACAGGATGTAAAAGGAATTAGGATATGTTAGGTACAAGTATCTTATGAAGAATGTAATCAACTGTAAACATGTATTAATAAAAATTAAAAACAAAAAGTAACAAATTGCTTTTATTAAAAATTAAAATTATGTGAGATTGAGACAGTCCTAGAAATTCCACGCTGTTTGGTTACAGAATGTAGTAAGATCTGTCCGCGAGGCAGGCTTTCTAGGGGGAAGATGTAAATACGGAATGATTTGTGGCCAAGTGAAGAAAAAAATAATTGGCGAAGATCACTGTTGTATAAGAAAGAGGGAGAAAATGAAATGGAATTTCAAGTACTGTTTAAGCATTCTTGCTCTCTGAATATTATTTTCAGCATTTTGTAAGACTAAATAAATATAAGCTCTTGGAGATAATACTGTCAACATTTTGTTGTATGTCCTTCTATATAATTTACTATGCAATGTATACATAAATATATGTGTATGTAACAAAATAGAGATTTTATAATCTTTTAAAAAAACTTATGAACATCTTTACATGGTACCAAGTAAACATTCATTTAATGACTGTGAATTGATCATTAGTTAACCAGTTTCCCACTAATGGACAGTTAGTTTTTTGTCAGTGTTTTGTTAGTCTTAGCTATTATCAACAGAGATGTGATGCACATCTTTTGGGTACATTTTTCTATTTGATTTGTTTTCCTTCAGATTCTTATAAACTGCTGGATTGAGGTGTGTGTAATTTGAAATTTTGATAAATACTGCCAAATTGTCCTCCACCTGCATATCTACCATCAGTGGGCTGGGAGAGTCAGAACTCTTATTGAACAAAGTGGATAGAAATTACTAATGATTTAAGCAATTTTTTGTTTCTTCCAGTGAGAGAAAGAGACCAGGCAACATGAGAGAGTGGATTGCACACTACACCAGAGAACTTGCTGGTAGGAGAATTAACCCCCAAAGCAATTAAAGTGAGTTTCAGGATGGCCAAAGAAGAACTCCCGAGTGTCTCAAAGGACTTACAGGAGCTCCAGAAGAAGCTGTCTTTCCTGATAAAGTCCTTTCAGAATAACTCAAAGGTCAGTTTACAATTACTGTGTGTGAGTAAATCCCAAATTAACCTTCAGGTAAACGAGACAGAAAACTACTTGATAGAAGAAATTTGGAGGTAGGTCAGAAATCTTTCTAGCTCACTACTCTGCCATGCCTAAGTTATGACCTTCATATTCATTTTCCAAAACTACTACTAGACCATCAGCCATCATATCCATATTCCAGACAGTAGCCATCTCGAACCCACAGTGACTTCCTGGAAGTCATGCTCAACACTTCTGGTTATATCTCCTTAGGCCAAAATTTGGTTGACTGACTTTCTTTAGTGGCACATTGAATTCTTTAGCATTCTCACTCTGTGATACACATAGAATCCTTTCCTGGTTTTATTGTTAACTTTTTACTTATCTCTTATCCTGATAATGAAGGGCCAAAGCCTATTTTAAGATTTTGGTCCAGTATTCCACTAGGAATCCAGTGTCCAATAGAAATATGACATGAGCCATATGTAGGACAACTTTTTTAGTAGCCACATTTAACAGGTAAAAAGAAATAGAAATTTAAGAATATATTTTATTTAACTTAATATATCCAAAACAGTATTATTTCAATATGTAATCATTGTAATAAATTAGTAGTGAAAAAAGTTCTTGAGATGTTTTTGTAACCATTTTAATAATGACTCTTTGAAGTCTGGTATATGTTTTACACTTAAAGGACACTGGAATTCAGATTTTCAAATTAGCCATTTTTCTTTTTCTTTCTTTCTTTTCTTTTCTTTTTTTTTTTAATGTACCAGGGATTGAACTCAAGACCTCGAGCTTGCCAGTCGGGTACTTATGCCGCTGAGCTAAATTCCTAGCCCAAATTAGCCATTTTTCAAATGTTCAGCAACCTCTCAATGGCAATGAGACTTGAAATAGCATATATGGTTTTCTTGCAAATTTATCTTTATTGCTTTCTTCTTTTCTATGCCTTTCAGCATTTTATCAGAGGGAAAAAGCAGCTTTCAGAGATAATTCTATTATCATTTTATTATATGTCTTTCTAGATTTATGCAATATGCCCATAAAAATACACATGAGTATAGAACAAAATGACGTATTTTGTGATTTTTTTTTTTATTAGATAACACAATTCTACTAGAGTTCCCTTGGGAGGGTATTTCTTTGAGTTCTAGAGCAATACTCTACAGAGACCTTTGCTGGGCTTACTCAGAAATGCATCTGTCACTCTTTGTGAATTTACCGAACTATTTTAAAACCAGACAAACAGATATCTAGTCAGTTCACTGAGAATCTTGTTATTAAAAGTTAGCAACGGAGGTCCCTATGTATATAGTTGATTCTCATTATTTGTGGCAATTATGTTCTATAATATCACCACAAACACTGCAGTAAGAAATGCCAAACCATTGCTCCTGAGTGAAATACAGATTTTGATTTCTTTGAACTTCTGGTCATGTTTCTGTTAACTGATCAATATATAACCTTATTGTATGTGTATTTCTGTTTAAAGACATTTCATTATATATTATTGATCATTAGTATCAAATTCAGGGCCAAGACCACTGGAACTCATGGCTTGAACAAACATGTGCATGTTGTAATATGTACATTTTCTCCATAAAATATATTACTGCTTTCTTATAAACACTAAAGAGCACTACAGCACCACATTTTGGGGCCTACTTAAACAGTGAAGCCCCAAACAAAAGCACAAAAATATGGAAAGTATAATACCAAATAAATCACAGTGTTATAGTTTAGATCCAGAGTGTCCAATGTTTTGGTTTACCAGGGCTCCATTAAGTAAAGAGGAATTTTTGGAAGCCACATATAAAGTATAAAATATAGCACATGTATATGAGTAACTAAACTTCCTTTATATGCTTTAAATTTTTAATTATAAATTTTTTTATTTTAAAGAGAATAAAACAAAAGAGGGCAGAACAAAGCAGATCAGAACAGAACAGCATAAGCAACACGGCACTTTACAACAAGACAACCGGACATTAACAGTAGCTATCAAAATATCTCTTTCTCTGCTATAGTTGAGCATAGTTTCAAATACAATAATATCAAACATACCAAAATAGTATAAAACCATTCAAAAGAATGAAAGAATTACAGGACATTCTGAACCGAATAACAGAGAATGATCAATGGTTACTATAATATCTCATGTTCAATTAAAAAATTTATGTATACTATCACATATATTAAAATCCCAATAAGACACAACATGATAGAACCGATAGTAATAGCAGAGTAGAAGCATGGTAGGACTTCTAAGCAAGACAATATTAAATCAGCAATGGCTGCTATAATGTTTTGTTTTCTTCAAAACAGCTGTTCATACCATCACACATAATAAAGTCAAACAAAACAGATTAACACCATTCCAACTGATGAATGAAAACATTGAAAGGCTTCAAAGCAATGAAATGGGAAATCATGATTACCATAAAATCTTATATACTCTTACCAACTCTCGTACTAGGGAGACTATACGGTATTTACACATGTGAGTTTGGTTGATTTCGCTTATGAGTATGATCTCAAGTTGTGTCCATCTATTTATAAATATCTCAATGTGATCATTCTTTATAGCTGGGTAGTACTCCCATTGTATAAAAATGCCACAACTTTTTTATCCATTCCTCAGTTGATGGGCACTTAGATTGTTTCCAAGATCTGGCTATTACAAATTGTGCTGCTATAAGCATGGGTGCACATATATCACTGTGGTATGATGTTTTCAGTTCTGGGAATATGCCTAGAAGTGGAATAGCTGGGTCAAATGGGACTTCCAAACCCAGCTTTTTGAGGAATCTCCAGACTGACCTCCACAGTGGTTGCACCAGTCTACACTCCCACCAACAGTGCAGAAGAGTTCCTTTTTCCCCACAGCCTCTCCGGCATTTGTTGTTGGTAGTTTTTTTTATCCTGGCCATTCTTTCTGGGGTGAAATGGAATCTCAGTGTGGTTTTAATTTGCATTTCTCTCATGACTAATGAAGATGAACATTTTTTCATGTATTTATTTGCCATTTGTATTTCTTCATCTCAGAACTGTGTATAACTTTTTTAAAAAGGAAAACAGATATACCTGAGTGAAAAGCTTAGTTCCCAGAGTAGCACTATTGGGAGGTTGTGGAACCCTCAAGATGTGAGGTCTAGTGGGAGGAATTTAGGTCATTGATGGGGAGCATGCTCTTGAAGAGGAATATAGAACTTTAGCCCACTCCTTATTCTCTCTTGCTCCCTGGGTTCATTTTGTGACACCAGAGAATTTGCCTGGCTCCTGAATATCTCTAGGTAGAGACTTTGCCATATGGTCCCTACCTTGAAACTCTAATGTTGGGGTATGTATTTACAAATAAGTATTCTTTAATTATCTGATGTTGGGCAAGTCAGTTGGGCTCACTGTATTTTAATCTCTTTTCTAAAACAAGCAGTGGCAGGATCATAGACATGTTGTGTGGATTATCTGAGATGCCTGGACTCAGCCTGGTATTCCTGGGTTGTTCAGAGCAGTACTATTCCTGTAGTCTAGGTAGAAAGCTCATGTCTGCCTACAGGGTGGGGACGGAAAATTATAGAGCATGTTACTGCATAATGAGCTCTCCTACTTTTCATCCTCCCATTATGTCCCCCTGTGGTCACGAGAATGAAAATTTTATTGTGATGTTCTAACACCCTGGACTTAGATAATGCTGTTACCTGTCTCACAGCCTTGTAGGGGGACTTGCATGAGGAAATACACAGAAAGCACTCAGAACAGTATCTGAGGCACCTGCATATTTAATGGTGATTCTCTGTTTA
>PVJX010014959.1:0-43589 GCA_004027295.1 Dolichotis patagonum
AATTCATGAATAAAATGTAAACTGCATGGGAAATACTTCAAAGAATCAACAACTGGGATCTCATATTACTAAAAAGTTTCTGCACTTCAAAAGAAATCACCAACAAAGTGAAAAGAAAACTCACAGAATGGGAAAGAATTTTAGCCAAAAATCCCTCAGACAAAAGACATATCCAGAACATATAAAAAGCTGAAAAACATCAAGCCCCCCAAATTCAAAGACCCTCTCCAAAATGGGCATCTGAGATGAACATACAGTTCTCAGATGCAGATATACAAATGGCAAATAAATACATGAAGAAATGTTCACTATCACTGGTCATTTGAGAAATGCAAATTAAAAGAGCATTGAGATTTCATCTCACCCTGGAAAGAATGGCTGCCATCAAGAGATCAACTGATAACAAATGTTGGCGAGGCTGTGGGGAAAAAGGAACACTTCTCCACTGTTGGTAGAAGTGCAGACTGGTGCAACCACTGTGGAAATCAGTACGGAGATTCTCAAAAAACTAGGATTGGAAGTTCCATTCAATCCAGCTATTCCCCTCCTATGTGTTTTCCCAGAAAAATTCGAAAGGTCATGTCACAGTGATATATGTGCACCCGTGTTCATAGCAGCACAATTTGTAATACCTAAATCTTAGAAACAACCAAAATACCCATCAACAGCAGAGTGAATGAAAAAAATGTGGTATTTTTATACAATGGAATACTACTCATCTATAAAAAGGATGATCTTGAGGCCTTTATAGGTAAATGCAGTCAACTTGAGAATATCCTCATTAATGAAATAAACAAGACTCACATTAGTAAATATCACATTGTCTCTGTAGTGTAAAAAATAATAAAAACTGACAGAATAATGGGATCCAAAAAGTATAATAGATATTGTGAAAGTGAAAGGGAAGGAAAGTGCTCTAAAGGATATAAAGGTATGTATAGTGTGTAAGATAGATGACTATATTACTGACATTGAACAGAAGGAGTTGCACTGTCAATGTCTGAGTATCTAGCCACTGTTTATGCTTTGATTTTGTGACTTTGGCAACTATTTTTTAAGATGACAATGGGTAATGTATGAATTAACGATTTTATGATGTTAATTTTTTTGAATTCAGTACTGTTCTATCCCTTTTTTCCTGTTTTTCTATTTTCTTTTCTTTCTTTGAAAAAAAGAACAACATGCAATATAACAACCACAGTTAAATTTCTTTTATTCTGTTTTGAAAACCTATATTGCTATTGTTTTGGGTTTGCTGTTGTTGTTTATCTCTTTTGCTTTTTTTTTTCTGACTTTTTTCTTTTTAAAATAAATAAATAAATAAATAATCCCCTTAAGACATTATTAAGCCTGTAGTCATCCAGTATTTAAATTTATCCACACATATACCTATACTGGCTTTGTTTTTAACCATTCCAACCTCTAATCCTTTACTTTTCAGAACTTCCTTCTTGGCATCACTTTCTTTTTTCTTACTGAGAATTTCTTTTAGTGAGAGATTGGTAGAATTAGGTTTTGCTTATCTAAAATTTAATTAGCTTGCCATCATATGGTATAAATTCATAAAAACAAAACTGGCATTGAAATTAATAAGTGAATAATTCAATAACTGATAGTGGAGTAGTGATTTTCTACCTAAAAAATTATTTTCCTACTCTGAACTACACAGGAAAAGAAAATCCTGACACATTAAATATCTACAATGGGAAAAAATCCAAAACTTTGAGATCAGAGATATAGGAAATTTATTTATTGATAGGGTTGAGAAAGATTTCTTGAACTGACGCAAAAAGTGTAAACTACAAATAAAAGATTGTTAAATTTCACTTAAAGAGAATTATAAAGTCATACATATATATGAGTTAAAAATGAATGATGTACTGGAAGAAATATTTGTGAAATATGTAACAAGGGACAAGTATCTTTATCTAGAAATATAAAACCAATAAGAAAAGTCCTATAGAACTACTGAGTAAAGGGTATAAGCTGATAGCAAAAGTAGATTGGTAAATAGATTTGTATAAAGTGTAACTTCTTTATTTGACATAATTGACTTCATCTTCCTTAGGAAGCTCCACCTCACTGATATGAGGAATTTGAGGGAGACAGTGGGGAAAAGGGCCGCTATAAACTTTCCGCATAAGTGAATCCTTGACTGGCTTGGCTCTAATTCTTTGTCGGGTAACACAGGGACTTTCGGTAAATGTTCTGTGTGTGAATTCCCACCTTTTCCTCCTCTTACATCTCCCCAAGATGGTGTCTGGATATGTGGGCAGTGTGTGGGGCTGGGAGGGTGGGTAGAAAGTCTTTTTTGATCTGAGTATCATCATCCTTTTTGTTTTTTCCAGATTCTTAAACAGGAAGTAAGGTAAAATGTCTCTTTTCTTGAATTTCTCGTCAACTAATGCTAACAATTTGGAGCCATAGAACTTGGAAGTTATGCTATGTAGGAGTGATGAATGCCTGTTTGTCTCTTTTCTACATTTTACTTTTAGGAACAGTGTGACTTGCCTCAGGCATTCTCTGTTCTTGGGACCAGCCTTGCTCCCGCCCGCACCTGATCGATCTTCAACTTCAGCTGACCCCACACATACCTCCAAAATTGACTTTTGATATTGATATTTACATGTTATTTAAAAATTAAGATGTAGTTTTCTTGCCTGGAGAAAATTTGATTCTATTTGCCTAGTAATGGAATAAAACACTAATTCTCGTGTTTGACTCTGCTTTGAGGCTCTAAGCTGAAAGGGAACTGCTTTAATCCACCTTGTACCTACCCTTCCCACTGAAAATGGAAAGCCATGTGAGGTGACATGTGGTAAATGAGAATAGGATTTATGATTATAAAAGTGTATCAAATTATTTAAAAAGGTATCCTCAAAACACATGAAAGATTGTATTACCTTATCAGTAATTAGGGAACTACAAAATTTAAAAATAGGGTACTATTGGAAAACAGTTTAAAATATGGTGATACTATGTGATGAAAGACTGAGAGTTTGTCTCGAATGTTGAAATCACTCAAGAGAGCTATTTGACAGTAGTGAAACTGTAACTGCAGGTATTATGCCACCAATCAACATAACTAAATATATTTCCTAGAGAAATTTCCTCAGGCACACAAGATGTCAAGTTTCAAGAATGTTTATTATATATTGTTTTTAATGGTAAAAAGTATAAATACCATTGATTATTAATAAATTAACAGAGAAAACATGGCCTATATACAAAAATGGAAACTCAAATCTTTAGGAGAAATAAAGCATACATTGTAAGTCATGATTTCAGAAACAAAGTTGAGGAAAAAAGTGAACTGAAGAATACGATAGTAGTTATAAGAACTTAATTGTTCAGAAAACAAAATAAATATTGTTATTACATGTCTGCATGTGCAGCATGCATTTATTTACTAGAATATTTGCCAACTTCACATCCTGATGGGAATCCCCTCTGAGGAGCAAAAGAATCAGGATCAAAGGATATGACATTGCATGTGATTTTTTCTTTTACATTAAACACATTAAGGCCAAAGTACCAAGAAACAACTGCCGATTCTAGGTAGAGGCCTCATAAACACTGAACATGAAAAAATTCTCAAAAATAAATTAGAATAATGTTTCTGCTGTGGAGTGGAGTATGTCCTAGTGAGTAGCTGCATATTTTGACACCCTGAGGAGAAACCAAGTCCAAACACCTTTGAAATTCAAGAATTTCCATTTGATTATAAAAATACAGCAAAACACATTGTGTAACCTATTTTGGAATGAAACGATGCCACATCTTTGTCTATTCCTTCCTTCCATTGAATACTACGTTCACTAAACTTTTAACCCACCCTTATTTTATTTTATTTTATTTTATTTTATTTTATTTTATTTTATTTTATTTTTTGGGGAGAGGGGTACTGGGAATCAAACTCAGGATTTCACACTTGCCAGGCAGGTCCTGCATTACTGGATTAAATCCCCAGCCCCTACCTTAATTTTAAAAGCATTTCCAAAAAGTCCAGTGTACTATGCTTGTGCATTATTCATTTACTTACTTAATATACATTTAGCTTGGTTAAATAGGTCTTGGAAAAGATGTTAAGGAAAGCAAGTATTAGAAGCAGAAGAAAAAAAAAATAAAACTGGCAAGCAAACTGGGTGTGGTGATCCTGCCTAAAATACCAAATCTCTGAGAAGCCGAGGCTCAAGGAACCCACCTTGAACACACCGAGAGAGATCCTGAATCGAAAATAAAATGATTTAAAAAGGGCTGGAAGTGTAGCCATATAGAAAGGCCCTGGGTTCAATCTCTAGTAGAGAAAGATATTTGACAAAAAATAGGGGCGAAACACACAAGAGTTGGCTGAAGGTGACGGAGAAGGCCGAGAGTTTGAGTAGGGGAAGAAATGATCTTATGTGTAACCACAGAATTCTAATTCCCCTGGGTCCTCTTGCTGACTTTCTGTGTGTTTCCCAATGGCCCAAAGTGTTCGTGTATCTATCCTAGTGATACACACAAATCATTCAAATGCAAAACTTAATTGAACTGACTTATGAAGTGAAATGCTGTCAAGAACTTGGCTGTCCTTGCAGTTCCTTCCCATTGCCTGAAAACCAAGCTGAGAAAACCCTGGAAACCCAACAGCTTTTTTCATGATGGGGAAGGGGGAAAATATACTTCTCCAGTGGCATAGGCACTGTCTACCCAGCATGGACACCCGAGCTCATAGCCAAGGAAAATTTGAGAAGCTTCCTGACCAAACCCAACACCACGAGGTTCAGGAAAATGTGCGCAAATTAAGGAAAGAGAAGTTCTGAGATGCTTGTCGAAAGACAATATGTACCTTTTGAACAGCTGGCATTGTCCTTATTGACTAGCCCAAATTATGTGCAGATACATCATCTGTCTGTACAGACATACATTTAATAGTCTGGGTGGCTGGCAGATGCACATACTAAGCCAACGATTCCTATGCACCAGTATGGATGCACTAAATAAATGGGAGGTCTTGGAAGTATCAAAATCCAAACCTTAGAATTACGAAATTTTCCAGCAACAGACAACTGTATTTATTTATTTATTTATTTATTTATTTATTTATTTATCTATCTATCATTTTGAAACAGGGCTCACTATGCACTTTGGGCCAACCTTGTGCTCACTTTGTAGCCCAGGTTGGTTTCAAACTTGCAACTATCCTCCTGCCTCAGCCTCCAGAGTGCGGGGATTATAGGTGTGCACCCCCACTCTCCCCACCCCTACCCGGCTTCAGGGAATTGTATTTAAACATATACCGGAGGGAAGGCATGCTAATGGGCTGGTTCATTTGGGAAGAAGAGAGGAAAAGAAGAACCACAACCGAAGCAGGAAAAATAGTTGTGTGCTAACCTGATCATGGAAGAAAAATCCCAAACCAAAACTAGTGGGGTGCAGTTAGTACAACTGTTTGTGGGATATTTGAAAGACACTGGAGCCTTCATGAGGAAAACATCCACAGTGGGAAGATTGTCCACACTCACTGAGGTTACAGCCTGTCCCACACAATGAAGGATATTTAGTAACTACTGGGGGGACAAAATAGGAGCGGGGGTGGGGTGGGGGTGGGGTAGGGTGGAGGGATGTTGCAGGAAAACCCCAGAGTTGAGGTCTGAGAGTGACTCAGTCTCCTGAACATTGAAAACAACAGTTGATTCTGCTTCGTGTAGGTTAGTGGGTTTTGCGGTGCACAGGTCCACGATGGCCAGAAGAGACCCCCAGCGGGTTGGCGGGCATCTCGGGAGGGTGCTCATGTGTAGAAGAGACGTCTCCGGGCCTTGCGGTGAGGCCCCAAAAGGCCCGCTGGGTGCTGGTGGGGCCAGGGAGTCGCAAAGGGAGGCAGAGGTTGGAGCGGTGAGGTGGGGAAGGGCCTCAGCAGATGGAAGTCCTCCCGGTGTGAGGTGAGGCCAGGAGGGCCACTTTTGAAAGGCTTGATGGGCGCCAGAGGCCTGGCCTGGGGAGCGGGGCCTTGGGGGTCGTGGCTCGGGGCTGCTGTGTGCCTGAGCAGGACCCCTGCAGAGAAGGTTGCTGGCGGGTGCATGGAGTGCGAGTCGCCACAGGCTTGGACTTTTTCCTGGCGGGCGATCTCTGGGACAGAGGCGCAGAATCCCTGCTGCTCCACGAAGGCAACAACTTTGTTCTCCAGCGCAGCGCCCGGGAAGGCGGCCGGCGCGTCCAGGGCTTCAGGGCTCTGCCCCCCGGAGCATTGGTCCCGGGAGTCCAGGAGGTCGTGGCGGATCAGGACGAGGGCGTTGTCTTGGCTGATGACCTGCAGGACCGAGCGAGGCAGTGGCTCCAGCAGCAGGGGTACCCACCTTCCAGCGGCAGCTCCAGGGCGCAGCCGGCGGTCAGGAGCAGCTCGGAGGTGGGGGCGGGCGCGGGAGAGTCAGGCGAATCCGTGGCGTCTCCGGGGACTGGCGCTGCGTCGGTCGCGGGTCCAGCCAGCTCGTCCAGGCGGCGTCGCCTGGCGGGGCCGGGTCCCCCGGGCTGCAGTGGGGACCCGGGCGCACTGTGGGCCTCGGGGCTGCGCGGCCGGATGCGCATCACGTCGGGGGAAGGCGCCGCGCGGGCGCCACAGGGACGGGCCACGGGCGCGCGGGGCAAGGGCGGCTGGACCTCGCGCGCGCCTTGACTGGTCGGACCGGACCGGACCGGACCGGACCGGGGGCTGTGTGTCCCGCGGGTGGAGGTGACAGGTGAGGCTGTCCTGGCGGCCCGGTGGCCCGCAGCGCTGGTTTCTGGGTAAGCAGTTCACCTGACTTCTTGGAGCGCTTCCTGGGGCCGCTGGGGCCGCCTGGCGCCTGGGAGTCCGGGGTCTTCTGACGCTGGCCAGAGTGCACAGGGGAGGAGGCTGCAGATTCGGTTCTCTGGATCCGCTCCCAGGGCGCGTCAGGAAAGCAAACCCTCCGGAGAGGCTCTGTGCCGCGTGGGCACCGCTCTGGTGGCGGGGTCTGGTAGTGGCGCCCAGAGGGTGGCTGAGATTGACAGCTGCCAACGCGTCTGTACCGAAGGCTAAAGCTGCTCAGGGCTGAAGATGCTGAGCCGGAGGCTGAAGGGTCCAAAGCAGAAGCTGAAGGGTCTGCGCTGGAAGCCAGGAGACCACGTCCTAGCTCACGACGAAGACTGGAGCTTCTCTGAAGGATGGAGCGCGCGCAGTCCTTCCTCCTTTTATACCATCCAGGGATGGAGCCGCCCTCAGGGTGGGTCTCCTATGCCCCAGGGCACAGAATTGCTACACTGTTTTAATTAAGCTTCTAAGCCTCTCAAGTCATTCAGCCACTACAACCATCGAGGTCACATCTCAGTGAAAACTTGAGAATCATCCTGGCAAACCTCCGTCGAGAATGCACCAACATTCATCCTTTGGTTTATCCAACACTGCAGTTTAAGGAAAGAGAAATTCTAAGATGTTTGTGGAGACATTATATATGCATTTTTAACCACTAGTATTGTCTTTATCAGTGAACTGAACCATACAGTGATACATCATCGTATCAAGTGAAAAATTGTTTAGATACCAAATCAACACGCCAAACTTATCCTATACAATGTATGGCCACACAACATAAAAGTGAGGTTTGTAAATAAAATACCTTGAAAGCTTAGAATTGTGCTGTGTTTTAGAGCCATAGAATTGCATTAAAATATATATGAGGGAAGGAATGCAAAAGGGATGAATCATTTGGCAAAAAATAGCAAAGTATCAAAATATTAATAGTCATTTTGTTTTTTGCTTCATCTTCTACTTTGATGTTGAGTGGGATTAGGTACCTCTGGAATGTTCCAGGCAGCTCTGCATGATAGGACCCAGACCTTGGTGTATGTTAGGCCCCTGGGCTGCAAGGTTGCATGCTCATGATAGAGAAGGTGCTTTTGGAGCACTCAGTCTGGTGTGGGGACCATGGTGTCTGTGGTCCTGGGTGCAATGTCAGAGAGGTCATTGTCCTCCAGTAGATGACACATGAGGCTGTCTTGGTACTTGGTACTGGCTTGCCTGAGATAAGCATCTCAGCTGTGCCTGGTTCCCTGTCTTAGAATCTTGTGTCTTCCCTGGCCAAGCTGGATAAGCACATAATTCTGACTGTGTTGTGGGTCCAACTGGGAAAAGAAGTATCAAAATGTCCTGCTTTGCCCCTCCCTCACCTTAGAGATAGGTTCGTACACTGTGGATAAATGCTTGTATGTGTCTTTAAGGTTACTGCATATCCCTTTCTTAGGAATATGAATGCTATGTCAGTAATTTAATTGGACTCTTGGCCTCTTGGGATTTGTGATGGATGCTTGGTTGTCTGAATCATGGGATTATACAGACAGTCACCCAAAATAAACCTAATTCCAGAACCTGTTTCACTTGCACTGTGGCCTGCAAGGGACTGGATCAATTCAGTGCAATAGCCAAAACAATTTTAAAACTGCTCTTCAGGAGTATAATTTTTGAATATTTGCAGGATGCCCCATGGTCTTTATTGCGTTCTTTCTTTGCTAAAACAAAGTCAACAGAGAACTCATAAAGTACTTGCTTCCTCTTAAAGTAGCCTATGTTCAATATCTTTTTCTAGTTGTTTCAAGAAGACTATGAAAAAATGCTTTACCTTATTATTCCACACTGTTTTGTACCAACTTATATGGTGTAGACACCACTTTTATTCATGAGAGAAGTTGGAAAGTCAAATTTTGCTCTTGTAGAAGAATTTTTAAAAAGTAACAAAATGTCAGCACTTTGAAA
The DNA here is from genome assembly GCA_004027295.1 of Dolichotis patagonum. Classification (NCBI taxonomy): domain Eukaryota; kingdom Metazoa; phylum Chordata; class Mammalia; order Rodentia; family Caviidae; genus Dolichotis; species Dolichotis patagonum. The sequence goes on from PVJX010014959.1 coordinate 8,750, forward strand.
AGTGAAAATAAGAGAATCACAAATTTGATGCCTCCCTGGACAATTTAGTGTCATGATGAAAACTTTTCTGAGACTAAAAGAAAAAAAAAAACCTCAATATGAAGGTCAAAGGATCATTGTCAGACACACACACGTGAGTGTGCGCACGCACACACACACACACACGCACATGCGTGCAAAGCGATTTTAGTTTTTCCTTGGAGGCTTGCCTGTGGTTATTAAAATCTAGCCCATAAAGAAATAAGTATTAGGTCTTTTTTGTTGTATTCAAACTTCATACTTGCCTTGAATTTTATTGAGTGTCCGTGACTACCACCACACATGGTTTAGAGAATGGAAGAAAATTTTAAACATTTAAATCCTTTTTGTGTTGGATATGGGAATTAAATACATACATGCTTATATGAACAGAGGATAAGTGTTCTTCGTGCCTTATCCTAATTTGCAGTTAGTGAGGTTAGATTTCTCAGTGTCAAAAAGTACCTCATTTCTTTCCCTAATGTTCTTGCTTACTCATGGTGTTGACTAAGTTTCCACACATTATAGCTGTTTGTGTGGTATTTTCTGTGTGATACCTGTTTGGCCTTTACCCATGTATTTTGGAGTTGACTTTTAGAACTTCTTTATCACTTATGTGTATGGAAATGGCCCTTTCTCAATATTCGTATTCTTTATAATATCTTTTGAGAGACAGATATTCTTAACGTTAAAGTAGCTTCAAATTAATCAGTTTTGGTCTTTTTTGCTTTGTTTTTATGCTTTGTTCTTTACACTCCCCATTGTAGAGTGATTTCTGTACCATCTCAGTATTTAAATCTTTACTTCTCAAAATTTAAACTTTCTTTTCCAGATGTAAAAAGTCACTTTACATTATGAGACAGATCAAATTTTATTTTTGCCCATGTGCACAACTTTCTCGACACTTGTTATTAAAGACTTCATGTTTTCCCATGGAACTGCATTATTTCCTGTGTCATGTAAGTTTTTTTTTGCTATGGATTTCTTAATCTGTATTTTCAGTTGTATTCACTTACTTGTGTAGTTAAGGAGAATTTATACAATTCAGAGTTTAGCATATTTATAATCACACACTTGATATATCAAATTCATACAGAATACTAATTTAATTAATGTATTTTCATTAGTTTTTATTATCAATGTTCTATGCTAAATTAAAAATTTTTATTAATTACCAGTAATATAATTATTTTGGGTACAATATGGTGTTTAACAGATGCATACATTATGGAATGATACAATAATCCATATGGTTATCATATTTTTAGGTGAAGAGAACATTTAAAATCCTGTAGTAGCTGGCTGTGGGGGTGCATGCCTGTAATCCCAGCACTTGGGAGGCTGAGGCAGGAGGATTGCTGCGAGTTGAAGGCCAACCTGGGCTATAAAGTGAGTTCAAGGCCAGCCCAAATTGCATAGTGAGACCTTGTCTCAAAAAGATTAAAAAATAAAATAAAATCTTTTTTTGTGTGTGTGGCACTGAGCATGGAATGGAGGGCCTCACACATGTCAGGCAGGTGTTCTACCACTGAGCCACATGAATAGCTCGCTGTTTTATACTTATTTTTAAAAGATGGTTTCATTAAGTGGGCGCCTGGGTGGCCCCCCGTGTGGGCTTCTCGGGGAGCAGTGTGTGCCTTTGGGCAAGGTCTAGTGCCTTGGACTCTTGGGTGTTCCTCACTGGGAGCAGGATGCCCTCTGGTCCTTCAGTTCTGTTGCAAGTGATGCTGGGAGCTGAAGTCAAGGGGTGTTGGGCTAGGCTCCGCCCCTACGTGGCCCCCCCAGGTGCTCACCAGTAACCGAGGGTGTGGTTGGTAGGTCGCTGGGGAAATAGATTTATGAGCCTTAGAGGGCAGAATGACAGGTGTAACTTTTTCATAGAAAAAGAATGTTAGGTCTATAATAGAATTTCAAAGATGCCTCATCTTTAGAAGTGATATTTTCCTGTGATTTTAAGGATTGCTGGGAAAATACCACCAAGAAAGCTCCTCACTCCCTTTTGAAATACAAGTATTTCCTGAATGCTACATGAACATCCTTTAATGTTTGGCAAATAATTTTGTTTTTGAAGTAATAAAAAACATAGATTTACTTTTTAAGAAAACTGCTTTTTAAATACTCACAAGAGGTGGCTTTATAACTCCTCCAATTCAATTCTTTGTACTTTAAACATTTTTGTATTTTGTTTTTGAAAGTTAAGTCTGTTAATAAAATTCTGAATGATAACATTACAATTAACAACTTTGACATTAATTTTTTTCAAATCCACTTTATTTCAAAGAGAAAAAAAATCCCACAAATTTCAAAACACATCAATCAGGGGACATTAGTTTTCCCCCGGAGCATTTATATATTGGGCTCTGAGTGGAAAAGCAAAATTTCTAAAATTAAACACCTAGTTTGTATTGGCTCCAAGAATCACATACAAATTATTTGGTTTTAAATCAAGGATTCTTTTTTTACATATTTATTGTATAAAACTAGGTGTTGTTAATTGGTGCTGTGTATGCCTTTCAGATTAACAGGTAATGCCTACTTCTCCTGTTGTTCCTAAAGATATTTATAGTTTAAGTTGCTGTGAGCCAAGTATGTTTCCATTTCACTACATCTTTGCAAAATTTCTTATTGCTAGTTTCTTAAATCTTTTTTGTTGTTGTTTTGAGAGAGTCTCACTTTGTAGTGAAGTCTGGCCTTGAACTCCCAGTGATCCTCCTGCCTCAGCCTCTCAAGTGATGGTATTATAGGCATGCACACCTAGCCCTTAAATACTTTTGTAGTAAAACACTTGTATTTTTATTTTGCATTTAAGATTATCAATGAGGTATGTCATTTTTAGCTATGCTTCTTAACTATTTTGTATCTTCTTTGAAATATTCATGTCTTTTACTCTTTAAATATTGGCTTCAAAATAGTACATACCAGGTGTTTATCAGAGTCATCCATAATGAATATTTTTATTACTTGATCATAGTCTTTGAAGGGTTTCACACTTGATTCACTGTAATTCTCACCTGTTCTAACTCTAGTACAATTTGTTGTGATTTAAATATTGTGTAGGCTTTGCCCCAAATTCTGTCCTCTTACTTTTCTTTCCCCTCAATGATTTTGCCCTCCCTCCTATTTACTTGACTCACACTCTTGATCCTACATTACTCTCAGCCGTAAGCGCTCCATAATGACAATCTCAAACATTTTATCCCCTGAGCACCATCTTTCAAGTTTCTAGTTCAGTTCTTCAAATAGCCAAATGCTATTGTTTCTTCAGCTCCAGAAAATAAATCCATTTATGCTACTTCTTTTCCATTGAAATGACACCATCAGGTCCTTACCTCCCTCCTTATATTGAATTTAAATTCCATGGGCAATGATTATAATCACTGCCATATGTATAGCTTCATGTCCCTTTCCTATATTTTGCTTTGCTGGTACAATCTGCCTGCTATTCTGTGTCTATACTTGTGCAGCTGAATGTATCTGTAGAAAAGCACTCAACCCCATTGACCGGTTTCACTTTATGTTCATGATCACCCACCTCAAGTGGGCTTCTAATGCAGTCTACTGATTGTACTTTACTGCTATATTTTATGAACACATGAATGAATTGTTCACTCTTTATTCTAGGTGAATGGTGCATGCTTTTTCCTCCCTCTTCAAACCTCTACTTCCTTATTTCTTATTTTTCATTCCTGGATGATCACTTTGCTTTCTTTTCACTGTGCCTTTCAAATTAGGTAATACCTCCTTCCCCTGATGTTCTCAAATGATTTTTATTTGGGATATTTTCTGAAGTTCTCATTGTCACATTGACTGACCCAGATGATCAGGACTATGTATTCTGCTTTCTCTCTTGTTCTCAGAGTTGTCATCCATGCTTCTAGTCCTCCACATTTGCAATTAGTCTCATCCTGTTTTACCTCCTTAAGAATATCTCGCTCATAATTCTGCCATCTTTGCCCTGTATAAAGTTTTAGCTTCTTCATCAAATTTAGCTATCAAATATCTTCAACATATAATTGAGAGGTAACCACTACTTCCATCTTTTTTTGGTACAGGGGATTGAACTCATGACCTCGAGCTTGCCGGGCAGGTGCTTATGCCACTGAGCTAAATCCTCAGCCACCTAAAACAAATAAAAACCTCTAGATTTAAATCCCTCCAGTTTCTACACCTTACATACCACAACTCTTGGATTAGTCAACTACACTGGCATTATCTGCCTTTCCTGTAGCCGTGTTCTCTTCAGCTAACTCTAATGAGACTTCTGTGTCACTCACCTGAAAGCACTCTTGTTAAAATCACCAGCGGTTAACGTGGTTAAGATACCACGTTATTAAATCGAGTGCTTCTCAGCCCTCATTTTGCATCATGAGCAGTGTTATGGTTTGGATAAGAAGTACTCCCCAAAGACTCATATGTTGAAGGCTTGGTCCCCAGTGCATAGTGATATGCAATGTGATATTCTCATGTGATGTGGAGGCAGTGGCCAAGAGCTGCAGCTTCCAATCAGTCATGTGATTACAAATGTAAATAGCCAGTGCTCTCCAGTGTACTGTGTTGCCAGTGTTTTTTTTGAGATTTTGTCTTCTCATCCCATCTTGTCTACAAAGTGCCTATGTGTGTGCCTATATGGAATACTACAGTTAAAAGATAAACTGTGTTAGATGCTTTTGCCCAACTGGAACTTAATGTAAGTGTTTTGAATATGTATTAAATAGGCTAAGCTAAGCTTTGATGTTTGATGGATTAGATGTATGAAATATATTTTTTACTTAGATATTTTCAACTTAAAATAAGTTTTTCAGGTCATCACTTCAAGGTAAATTAAAGAGCATCTGGTACCATATTTAATATAATGTGCATTTTATTTGTTTTTTTATTTTACTGCATTTTATTTGTTCATCTTGTTTTCTGTCTGTATTCTCTTCACCAGTACATAAAATCATGGCAGTGATTTGTGGCTGTTTTTTTCTTTTCTGTACCCTTAGTTTTGGAACACTCTTTGGAGTACAATGGACACTCAAGAGTACTTGTTTACTTGAACAATTGAATGAATAACTTTTTCTTTTATCAACTGCAAACAGTTCTTATTCATTAAAAATCTCTTCAAATGTTATTTTATTTTATTTTATCAGTACCGGGGATCGAACTCATGACTGCGCTTTTGCAAGGCAGGTGTTTATGCTGCTGAACTAAATCCCCAGCCCCATGTTATATTTATATATAGCTTTACAATAGCATGTATCTGATAAATCATCTTAGCTTGAAGGGTTGATCTTGCTGTTTCTTCTTTTGACTATCACTTATGTTGGGATGTTTCCTAAGACTTTGCTTTGGATTATGAGAGCCTGCTTATTGGAGCTTTTTTTTGACAGGACTCTTGAGGCCTAGGGGTAAGAGGGATTCTCTCAGAGAAAAATTGAGCTGCTTCTGAAGATTCCCAGAAGCATTATCAAGCACTGACCTTTTAGTCTAGCTTCCTTCCCTACCTCTTTCTCCCTCTCTCCCACTTCCCTGTCTTTTTTTCCGCTGGCTCCCCTCCTGAGCTGTTCTTTTCTTTCTTACTTTATCTCCCATTTGCTGTCTTCTTTTACTCTTATTTCCCTTTCCTTCTGTGCGTTCCTCTTTCCTTTCGTTTATTTTTCTGTGAAGACAATGTAAGTTCCACAGCAAGGGCACGTAAGAGCCAAAGCTGACTTGCACCTTTGTTGTTCTGTACGTTTAGCTGGTGGGGTGATCCAGATCCTCTTCCCTGAAGGGCATGAACTCCCTGGTAACCACTGGATAATCCGAGTGCCATACATACTCCTTCGTGCCCTCACCGTGAACTTTTCAGAGGAGTCTTTATTTCCTACTCCAGTTATAGTCAAGAAACAGGCAGACAAAATTTCCTACCACTCCATGTTGAAGACTGGTGTTTTAGGTTGCTTCCTGCTCTGGCTTATATCTGGATGTTCCCCCAGGGCTGTATCCATTCATAGATGGGGCTTTAGAGAGATGAGTGGATTATGGGTGCATGATACGGGATCACACGTATGTGCTAACTGATCAGTCCACTGATTGGGTTGGCACAGTTTTAAGTGTGGTTGAATGGATTTATTGAAGACAGCAGCCCCACCACGAGTGTGGATGGCACCAACCAGTGACCTTCTAGCCTGGGAGGAGTATAAAGCGGAGAGGGAAGGTAAGCTTACGCCTACCCAGCCATGGACTGTTTCTTTTCTGTCATGTTCCTCTGCCATATCGTCCTCTATTGAAACCAGCTCATTATGGACTGCAATCTCTGCAAACTGTGAGCTAAAATAAACATTTTCTTCTTTGACTTGTAAGTGTTGCGTGTTTTTGTCCCAGCAACAAGAAAGTAACGAAGACACCATTGTAGTCCAGTCTGGGGGTTTGAGATTTATGCAGGGGTTCTCCAACACAATTCTTATTCTGTGTGTATGCTTAGGGTTATTTCCTGATGCCCGTAATTGGTCCATAAAACCAAAGCTCTAGGCCTCCAGAAACTTACCATTTTGGTGGCTCAGTGTTTCCTTTACTTGACAGCTATTTGGTGATTTAAAGAATGTTTTAAAAAATGAGCCCAATACTTTTACATGTTTTGTTCAAGAGGGTTTTTAGACTATTCTAGCTCAAAATGGGTGTCCATTTATTTGTGTATGTGTAGAGGGTGATGCTCTGGAGAAATAGAAGTCACTATTTTAGATTGGAACTTGAGGATGATAAACTATTGACTATTTTGTGCCACATGATGGAGCACATGATATTCTGTGTATTGACTTGTAATCAGAGTAGTACTCAGTATAGAGGGGGATATTCTTTTGTTCCTGCAGATCATCAGTATTGACAGATACTGAAACTAAACATCAGTTCTTCAAATAATTAAATAACTTTTACAGGACCCAGATATGGAATGGAAGTCCAAACTTTTGTCAATTAATGTAAATACATATGAATTTAAAACTTCTGTTTACAATTTAAAAACATTGGTAATTTTTAGATGTTAGATTTATTAATATTATTACATACATTTATTATTATACCACAGTTACTCCATACAAATTTTGCTAAACAAACAAACAAACAAACAAACAGGCAAGAAGGACCTAGAAGGCGGGCTTGGGCAGGATTACATTCCTGTGATCCCAGCACTCAGGAGACTGAAGCAGGAAGATCACCATGAGTTTGGGGCCAGCCTGGCCCTCATAGTGAGTTTAAGGCCGGTATAAATTATATAGAAAGATACTGTGTAAAAAAAAACTGGAGGAACTAGAAGCTGTGTCACAGAAGTTATTGGAGGAAGGGTTTTGAGACAGTAGAAGCGGTCAGTTATGCTAAGTGTCAAATAAAGGACTAAAGAAAGACTGTATGAGATTTGGCAGCTACGAGAAGTGAGGATGAGAGCTAGACTGTGATAGGTGCAAGAGAGAAGAGGTAGGAAGCAGTGACTGTACAGCTATGTGACAGCAAGCATGGAGATAAAATGAGCACGCCGGGCCTGCCATCTAAATTTTTAAAATCTGCATACCAAAAATATCAGGCTTAATGGAAATATTGGGCTATCTGGTGGATTTCCAACTTATCTTGGAGCTACTTGTGTTGGAAAAAACTTCAGTGTGCCAACTCTCCAAGGTGAATGTATTCATTATGTTTTGCAAATATGTACTACTACTACTACTACAAAACTTCAGAGGCTAAAGTTCAGTCTTGGAGCCAGCAGGCAGAACTTTCAAGTTCAGATTCATTAAAAGATTTGTGATGATGAAGTAGATGATGTTAATGATGATAAAGTAATGTTGCTTTGTTAAAAAAATAAAAAGCCAGCCGAGTGTGGTGAAGCACAGAGTCTTCATCTGAGTAATTTTGACTACTCAGGAGGCAGAGGCAGCAGGATTGAAAGTATAAGGCCAGCTTGGGCAATATAGTGAGATCCCATAAAAATAAAATAAAATGAATGGAATGTTTCAGAGTTGCTCAATAAATTATAATTAGTAGTTCTATTATTATACAAAATTGGTTATCCAGAATTCAAGTCACTTTTTGGTGAATGAACTTTTTAAACATTGCTTAACTGATTTTAATAATAACATGAAGCCCCTAGACTTGACATAATCATTAGGCAAAATACATAGATGAATACTGCCTTCTTTTAAAAACATAAAATAAATAAGCAAAGACATGTTAAAATAGGCAAGTTTCCATTAAATAAATGAAAAATTTTAAAAAAGAAACATTTCCTTTCCATGTAATGTGAAGGGAAATTATAATTTTAAACAATATTCAAGTTTATTAAACACATTTAAAAAGGAGTTATAAAATGTTTAACTTTCATCAACTTCAAGGTTTATGTTGGTGCTGAATTTCGCGTATAATTGAACTTTCAAATCTGCTAGCACCTGCTGAATTGATGCTACTCTGGATTCTAAGGCATCAGTTTCTTCTTGTAAATTTTTCTTTGCTTCTTCTACCATTTCTTGTGTTTCTTCTTGAGGATGGCTAATAAAAACATCACCGATTTGATAAGGTATCATTAAGCAGTCATCGTCTATGAGCATGATGTCATCACAAGCATCTTCTAAATTCTGTAGTTGTTTCTTTTTTACTTCTATTTCTTCTTTTAGCTCCTTGATCCTACTCGTATTCCGCGCAAATCTGTCTATCTTTTGTTGATCTTCGAAAGAACATCGACGTCTTCTGCAGCCGCCTTCTTCACGGTGGCCGCCATCTTGGGACTTGACTGAACTTTCTTAGCTCCTTATCCATTGCATTGTATTTAGCCAATGGGTAAAAAGCTTTCTTGCGCAGTGTAATTTTCTTGCACACATTAATTTTCCCATGCCTAACACCTTTGTTAAATTTAAAGTCAGCATTATGATAGGTCTATTTAGTTTAGTGAACGAGTATAAAATGTGAGGATTACTCATTCACTAAATGCTCAGACCTTTTGTCTTCTGTTTTCTGTGGGTATATTAGTTTCTTTTCTTGTGCTCAAAGTGCTATTTTTTTTTTAATCTCTTACAGTTGACATTGGGCCAACTGGTAGAGATCAATGCTTTTCTTTTATTTGCTGCAGGATTGGAAACTAACTAGCCTTATTAAAAGTATGAGTAAACTAAGACTATCTAGACTCTACATGAAGGCCCTGGAAAGGCACAAGATACAAGGTGTGACTAAAATATATGGTGAATGTTTAAATTAAAAAAATTATTACAGTAAAAGACACATTGCTGTTAATCCCCCTCAAAATACTTCTATTTGCTTTGAACACTGATTCCTCACAGTGTGTTTATGAGGTGTGATAAAAAAATACAGTGAACACCGCTGCCCACTGCCATCCAACAGAGAGGCGGGCTTGTAAAAACATTACAGCGCGTCCTTATCCACCTTAGCATCTGGAACTGTGCAACTTCTGTCTCTTCCTCAAAGTCAAAATGGTGATGAAAGGAAAATGTTTTGAATCATTTCAGGATGTTGAGGCAGCCATGACAGTGCAGCTAACGACACAGAAAAGGAAACGGCTTCAGCAAGTGGCAAGAGTGGTGGAGTAAGTGTGTTTGAAGTGAAGAGGGAGTACTTTGAGGGGGGATTAATGGCAGTATGTCTTTTACTGTAATACATAAAAAATCTTAAGCATTATTTGTATTTTTTGAGCACACTGTGTATTACAAACACATCATATAATCTCTTGACTTTTTAGAGATCTCCTGATTCCTTGTGTATTCTCATTGATATCATACTGCTGGATATGACAGTTTTTGGCATATGTAGACGCTCAATGACATTTATCAAAAAAGAGTGAAGAAGCAAAAACAATATCATATGCATAAAAAGTAAACTCTTGGTACTGGAATACTCATGAAACTGAATCTAAAAAACATGTAGTGACAGCTGGGATGTCCGCTCCTTGGAGAGGTCTGAAGTTCTGCTTCCTGCTGGCTATCACTGACCAATGCTGTCCTTTTGGGGCTGGTTACTGTGAAGTTGTGGTTTGAGTTTATGATTGATTACTGAAGAGGTGTTTGGCGTCTAGAGTGGCTTGTTAGGGCCAGAGTTCTATCATCATGTATGACATGGTCATTTTGAGTTTGTGTAAGACTCTTAGTGTCCTCCTTCTCTGTGAGGCTGAGGCAGGAGGATCACAAATTCCAGCCCAGCCTAGCAATTTAGAGAGAACTTGTGTCTGAATAAGAAAAAGCAGGGGTCTGGGGATGAAAGTCCTGAGTTCAATTCCCAGTGCTATAAAAAGTTAGATACTAAAAAGTGATTTTTATATAATGGTCCCTTTTCTTGCCTCCAGAAATCTAGTCCTTGAGTATTTAAACAAGATTGTAGGTTTGGAGGGCCAGGGATTTGGCTGTGGCACAAACGTCTGCCTGGCAAGCGCAAGGTCTAAGTTCGATTCCCGGTAATTGTAGGTTTGGTTAAGGCTACTTATTTGGCATAAATATCTGCTAGAGTATTTCTTTTAGCTTACCTATTATCTGTTTTTATGGGCTTTAATCTTTATAGTACTTACCTCTTTATGAGTTAAGAGTGCATCTAAAAGTTCCTTAATTTGTTGTTCATCTTTGAGCAGGGTTCCAGCAGGGATAAAAAGCTCCCTTTGTTTCCAACATATCTCAAATATCATGTACTGCTCCAAGAATATTCCAAATATCTTTATACTACTGGGTGTTGGCTACTAAACAAGTCATAGTAAATGCAGTGAGTTCTCCCATCTGAGCTAATTTTACCCCAGGTAGAGAATCATACTTTAAAGATATAAGATTTATCTGATCTGAAAAAAAACCCCAAAGTATGTGTGCTATAGTCTTAAGGAACATTAAATTAGTTTTTGCGTACCTGCTTGATAATTTCCAGTTTTAGTTTTGAGGGATGAGAACTCAACACATAATATTAGGTCAAGGTTCACATTTGGAGTTGCGTACAGAGTTTCCTAACTGAGGTAAATCAGTGGTGAGGCGCTCATTCTTTCGGTAGAGCAGCACTCAGAATGTTGTAGTGGTGAATGGTAACGTGAGAGGCAGAGAGAAACAGAATCCCATAAAATGTTAGTCAGCTTTTGGAAAAGCTATAGTTGAGCATGGTTTCAAATACAATAATATCAAACATAACTCCTTTTTTTTTTGAGACAAGGTTTTGCTATGTAGCTCAGGCTAGTTTTGAACTCACTATTTACTCTAGGCTGGCTGTGAACTTGCAGTGATTCTTCTGCCTCAGCCTCCCTAGTGCTGGGGTTATAAGTGTACACCTCCCTTTTTTTAAAGGTGCCTTTCAACTGAAACACTTCCCACTGAAGGTCCATGTTATCCTTAATGAAATTGTGCCATTTGGAGACATAAGAATTAAAACTATGATACAAATTTATATAAAAAGCAGGTATTTTTCCTGGGAGAAGAGAGGATTTAAACTTGCATGACAATATATGAACTGGTACCAGCCATTTGGTTGGGGCCTTCAAAGGAGGATCTGATTGTCTACATTCAGTGAAAAATCAGATAGTACCTTTTATATCAAAGCTAAACTCTCAGAAAAAAAACAAAATTAAAGCAGAAGAACCTCATTTGGTTTTATTGATGACCCAATGCAAAGTTCATTCAAATGGTTGCTGATCTGGTCACCAGCTGGTAAGTTTGGTTCAAACAACAGGTAATTGTCTGACCCTTCTTACTGTTTTGGGATCAGTGACTCCCAAGAGTTTTAGTTTGTCTTCTGGGGTAGTTTGGAGGGAGGTTGTGGGTTTTTTACTTTCATGTATGGTTTGGCTGTTGCTGATTTGCACTTTCGGTCTCTCAGATTCTTTTGTGTCCCTGGCTAACAAGGAATCCAGCTCTCTAATGGTATGTTTTGCAATTACCCTGCCCGCAGAGCTTCCCAGTGATATTAGCAGCACCCAGTAAATTCCTTATTGTTTTGTTATTCACTGTTCCTCAAGGCCCACCCACGCATTGTTGGAGCTGGTGTATTTTACAGCCTTAGGTGGTATAGCCACTGTATTGTATGCATGTCTTTGAATATTTTCACCCCTTCTTTTGCTGTCTGCCTTTGAAGTTATGGTATTTCTATTTAGTGTGGAGATCCTTTTTTTTCAAGATTCCAATTTTCTAGGAATCTTAGTACTTTTAGGAATGTTAGCACTGTCTTATAGGGTCCTTTCCAGGGTGATATTTCCTATATAGTGGAAGAGTACTTCTAAATTGATAAATTCTTACTTTTCTGTGCTCATATCCAGTAATCTATACTTGACTTCTTTGGGTGACAACTGTGAATTTCACGTTGGCTAAATCTTGCAGTTCTTCCAGGACATATACAATATATTTCATTATTTTCTCTGTGTGGGCTCACTATTTTCTCTGTCTGGTTATATTTTACTCAGCTTTATTTACTGGCCTTACTGGGGAGAGGAAGTAAGAGTAGATCATACTCTCATGCCAGGAAGACGATTCTGTTTCCATTTAATTCAAGGCAAGAGCACAAACCTGTAAAGGAGAATGGGCCTCTTCTGCAGGCCAAGAGACTTGGGAGGGCTCTGGGAATTCAAGACTCTCAATCCCATCTACTCAATTTTCTTTATCCAGTCTTGTGGCCCAATCAGGGCTGTGACCTCACTGTCACAGACTTGCCTTGTTAGAGATTTCAATTTTTTATTTTGTTCTTCTGTTCCTAAAGTGAAGCCAGGGCCAGATCTTCAGGCTTTTCTCCTCATGTTAGCTCAGGAGATGCAGACCTTTTGCTGTCAAAGCTGTCTAGCTCTCATATTTAGATTTTACTGGTAATTAATCGTCCTCCTCTTTCTCAAATGTAGTTAGAAACTGCTGTTGAATTCTGCATTCATTGTAAATATTACTTTAGTTTGTTACCTGATTTTTTTCAAATGTGTGGGTACTGCCAGTGTTTAGTGTATTTCCTTCCACTACTGTCCCACTAAATTCACCACTAAGAGTTTATCTGCTTTTCTGCAGCATGCTATGGGTTGTTCATATACTGTGATTCAGTGCTGAAATCCAGAACCCTGCTCCTTCCTAAAAGAAATCCAGAGATCACGGAGGGCAACTTAGTGAGACCCTATCTATAAACTAAAAAAAAAAAAAAAAAAGACCCTGGGGTATAGTTCAGTGTGAAACACTGGGTTTAATCCCCTAAAGACAAAAAACAAACAACTCCCCAAACACTGACATCCATTTTAGCCACCATGACCTAGGACAACTCTTGGTGTCAGCTATTTGGGAAGGCTGACAGATGCAGATTTCCATGTAAGAATTTGGGGGAAGAAAGAAAATACTAGTCTTCTAATGGAGGACTTGAGCTGGGATACAGTTGTGACAAATACCTCCAGTCAACTCACTGATAGCTCTAGAATTGTGCTTGTCTTTCAGGTTGTCTTGAGTTGGTGCACATGGGTTGGTCCTGTATATCCCTTAACCAAACAACCAGTGGAGTAGATTACCTATGCCTGAGAATAATTTCTGGAGAACAACTGAGCTGAGGTAGCTGCTAATTCTTCCAGCAAGCCTGAAGGAGAGGGGATCTAGTCTATCCCGGAATCACTAGTGCATTAAAATGGGAAATTGGGGCATGTATAATGTTTGAAGATCAGAACCATGATTTACTATTTGTTTGTTTGTTTGTTTTTGTGACACTGTGGGAGACTGCAGTCTACCACTGAGCTGTATTCCCAGCTCTTTTTATTTTTTGAGATGAAGTCTTGCTAAGTTTCGCAGGATAGTTTTGAACTTGTGAACCTCCCACCTCAGCCTACCAAGTAGCTGGGATTATAGGTGTGCACTATTGTGTGAGGACTATGACTTTTGACTGAAAATTACTTGCTATCTGTAATGTTTAGCTCTTAGAGAATCAGAGAAGAGGCAAATATGCAATCCAAATATGGACTATATGGTGAATTCTCTTTCAAAATTTGTCAACAAACCAAAATTTCTTCACTCAGAAAGAAAGAGGTACTGTCTGTCAGGTAGCACCTGTTACTAGAAGATACCACATAATGAGAAATTTTATGCCTGAAGGAATGTAATCATTGAGGTAATTAATGCAGAATTTGAATGTTTAAAATTTCTAGAAAGGGGTAACATCCACAAAGCCAGAAATTTGTGAAATTGACCAAAAAATTGTGAAATAAGAGCAAGTAGTTTTAAAACACCAAATATGTCTTGAAAATGAAAAATACAGTATTTAAATGAATACTGTCTTACAAAGAACATATGCATAATTTTGAAAACAGACAACAAATCAGCTAATTGTAAGAAAGTGTTATGATAAAGGATATAAAATACATAGAAAATAAAAGGCTTGGAGGAGGGCCTTGATTAAATAGCACTATTATTTTTCTGCTAGGAGTTCCAAGATTGAAGAGAAGTTTAAAAGGTCTAAGAGATACTAACTCACTTTTTTCAACTGGAATTTTAAGAAAGAATTACTTCTCAAGATTTCAAAAGCTTTCTGAGTTGCAGTGGGCAAAATTCTACAACTAAACATAACAGGCTGAAACTGTAAACTATCAAAGTTAAGAAAAATACTGCAGTGAACATTTTAATTTCTTTATTAAAAAAAGTAAAACAGAAAAGGGGTAGGAATGATACAGAATTTAAAAATAACATTAAGAAATCATCATTAGTTGACATATTATATGTTCCTATGTCAGAAGCAGCTGTTCAAGTTACAAAATCAAAGCATAAAAATGACAGACAATCGAACAACGACAGCACAGCTATTCTGTTTAATGAGTTATCAAAAACTTAGCAGTATGGTTATCTATCTTGCACACACACACACACACATATTCAGTTATATGTGTATATCTACAAGTTGTTCTTTCCTTTTGAGCACCTTCTTTCCTTTTCATTAACTCTGAACAAAGAATAAAAGCATTACTAGATTTCACAGCATGACGATATGAAATCAGCAGTGGATACCATAATGTCTCTTATTCTTCAAAGTAGCTGTTCATTTCATCACACATAATCAATTCTCGTAAACTGTTTAGGAGAAGTTCTAGGCGTGAATAAGCCTCTATATGTACATCTATCCTTCCTGCATTAGAGGAAAAAACAAAGCAAAACAAAGTAAAACAAATTACTAGAAAAACAAGAAACAAAAAAGACAAATAAATAACAATAGCAAAGAGCCCAAAACAATGACGATGTAGGCTTTCAAAACAAGGTTGTAGGAACATAACTAAGGTTGTTATTTTACATAGTAATCTTCAAAAGAGTTCCTCAGATTATCAGACACAAACATGTAAAATTGATCCAATCCTATGAATATTACTGTTTTGTTTCAAGAACTAGTAGAATTAGTAGCACATTCATCTTAGCTATCCTAAATGTGTTTATACAAATTTAGATATTTTTCTTTTCCCTTCCTTGGTTTATTTCACTTGTAAGTATACTCTCAAGTTGCCTCCATCTTCCTATAAAAACCTCAAGTTCATCCTTTTTTATAGCTGAGTAATACACCATTGTATAAAAAATACCACATCGTTTTCATCCATTCTGTGGTTGATGGGCATCTTGGTTGTTTCAAAGATTTAGCTATTACAAATTGTGCTGCTATAAACATGGGTGCACATATATCACTATGACATGACCTTTTCAGTTTTTCTGGGAAAATACCCAGGAGGAAAATAGCTGGATTGAATGGAACTTCCAATCCTAGTTTTTTGAAGAATCTCCATACTGATTTCTACAGTGGCTTCACCAGTCTACACTCCCACCAACAGTGGAGAAGTATTCCTTTTCCCCACAGTCTTGCCAACTTTTGTTATCTGTTGATTTCTTGATGGCAGCCATTCTTTCTGGAGTGAGATGGAATCTCAATGGTGTTTTAATTTGCATTTCTTGAATGACCAGTGATGGTGAACATTTCTTCATGTATTATTTGACATTTTTATATCTTCATCTGAGAAATGTGTGTTCATCTCAGATGCCCATTTTTGGAGTGGGTCTTTGAATTTGGGGAGAAACATCTTAGTTTTATACAAAGGAATGACAATATAAATGCAAAGACTTCTCTCATCTGATGCAATGAATGGTGGGGAAAACAATGTCCTTAAAGTAATGAGAGAGCGTAGGTATTATTTTAGAATTCTACACCCACTTAAAATATCACAAACATTTGCAAGTGTATTTGAAAAAACTGCAGATGTGCAAAATGAAGATTTACCATTCAAGCCATGGAGGAAAGAATTCTTAAAAAATGTACTATGATAAGAAGACAAATGAGGGGCAAATGATGGACTAGAATATAAGAATAGAAAACAGAAATTGCTAAAACATTTTGGTAAATCAAATTGATAACTGCCATTGCTCAAAAGAAAAAAATTCACACCCTTGCTGATTTTAGCTTCATCAGTAATATTTTATTGTTATGAAAATATGAGATAACTTTAAAAATTTGGACATTTTAATATTCAAATGGTGTGCATACAATCCAATACCCTCCCATATGAACCAAAACCATCCCTCCAAAAAAATCCAAAATACAACTCAGGGGGAATTATAACCTTATAAAATAATGTAGAAGAGCAGATATGCAAAGACACTTAGTTATTAGAAGTTCTATAAGTGCCAATCACCATATGAATTGATGAAAAATGATATTCTAAAAGTCATGCATACAGAAGATAAATTCTTAAAATTTAACATTTAAAACCTTAATGTTACCATGAAGATACCTCCTTCCACCCTTCTCAAGTCTTCACAAGGACATTCAAGTTTCAAATCCCTGTAGCCGCTCATGTGTCCTCCTGCTAATTTTCTGTGTGTATCCCAATGGCCCAAAAGTTCTATGTTTGTATTATATGCACACACAAAGAATTAAAATTATAACATTAACTGAATTCAGTTACTAAATTCAACATTTTCAATAATTGGATAGTCTTTGTAGTTACTTAGCCAAATTCTTGCAAATAAAAACCAATAAAACCCCAGAAACCAATAGTTTTTTCATTATCAGGCTGACTGAAAGTAAATTTCTTCAATGGGTTGAAAGTTATCTACCAAGCATATACAACAAAAATCATAATCGATATTAAAATTTAGAACTGTCTACACAAGACATAAGATGGGAATGCTCCATCAGCCATATTGTTTAAAAAAAGTAATATCCAATACAAATTAAGGGAAGATATAAGATGATTGTGAAAAGACAATAATGTATTCTCAGTTTTAGAGGTTCTTACTAAACAACCAAAAGAGTCTATAGATAAATCATAAAACAATTTTGTTGAATACCAGATCAACAAATAGAAGAAATTATTTTTATGCACTAGTAACCATGTACAAATAAATTTGAGATCTTGTAGCTGTAAAAACATGAAAATAAACTTTTCAGAAACAGAACTGTATTAATAACATAAAAGAGGAAATGAATGGAAAAGAGCTGGTTCTTTTGTTATAGAAAAATAAACAGTTGAAACAATAGTAGTTCTTTGCTAACCAAATTATTAAAAAAAAAAAAAGGAAGGCGTTTGATTATTGTTCCCAGTTCTGTCCAGTTTGTAACAGACGTTGGTATAGTACAGCTATTTGTGAGATATCCCAGAGAGTGCCGAATCTTCCTGAGCATAAAATCAAGTCCATGGTGAGAAGGTAGTCACACATTAGCAGAGACTAGAGCCTAAGTGCTCTTAAACAAAGCATACTTAGTAACTACTTTGGGACAAAACAGGTCCACCGATAGGATGCTGGAGGAAGGGTGGGTTTTAAGAGAAAAGTGCTGGAGCTGAGGTATGAAGCAAAACTGGGGGCGGGGGTGGGGCGGTGGGGAAACTGGGTGTAGTGGCACGTGCCTATAATCCTAGCAGCAGGCTGAGACAGGATTATTGAGAGTTCCAAGCCAGCCTGTGCTCCACAATGAGCTGAAAGGCAGCTGAGCCACACACACAGTAAGACCCTCTCAAAAAGCAACACCACGAAAATACCGCCCCCCTCCCAAACTAAACGAAACCTTAGGGGAAATCAAACTTCTTAAGGGTGGCTTCTATAGGGAAAAGGGAATGAGTAGCAGTCTGTAGGTCTGCAAGTTGGCTGTATGTCCAAGAGACACCCCAGTCTTTTTTATGACTAACCAGAAAGTCTTCAGTCTTTCTAAAACAGCCACCCACTGATTTAGAATCCCAATGTCACCTACGTTAAAAAAACTGTCCATTATGTATCCTTGTAGGTGGTTTAGTTCACGAAAAACAGCTATGAGAAGACCTTCGCTTGGGTAACAGGTGATTGCAGGTCATTCATTCCTGGAACAGGCGTCTCCTGGCTTTGCGGTGCGGACCTGGAGGGCGCACTGGGCGCTCATGGGGATCAGGACTGGGAAAAGGAGGCAGAGGTTGGAGCGGTGAGGTGGGGTAGGGTCTCACCAGATAGAAGTCCTGGTCCAAGATGAGGCCAGGAGAGCCACTTTCGAAAGGACTGAGGTGCACTAGCGTTGCGGATTGTGGGATGGAGCCCTGCGGGTCAGGGCTCTGGATTGCTGCAGACCGGAGCAGGAGCCCAATAGTGAAGCCAGCTGGAGGATCCACGTAGGGTGTCAGATACTCGGGGGGCTCGTCGTATTCTGAGACCTCTTCCTGACCAGCCATCTCCGGGACAGAGGCACAGATTTCCTGCTGTTCCACAACCATCATGACGTCGTTCTCCAGAAGAGTGCCTAGCAAGGCACCTCCGTCCAGGCCGTCAGGAGAGCCACTTTGCCCTTCGGAGCTTTGGTCGATGGAGCCCAGGAGGTCCTGGTGGACCAGAATGAGGGTGTGGTCTTGGAGAGTCACTTGCAGGACCGAGTCGGGCATGGCCTCCACCACCAGGCTGAAGCCGTCCAGAGGCAGCTGCAGGGCGCAATTCTCTGACAGGATCACCATGGAGGTGAGCGCAGGCGCGGCAGGCGGATCCGCGGCGTCTTCCAGGCCGGACGCGGCGCGGGTCTCCGGGTCAGCGAGGCCCTCCAGGCGGCGTCGTTTGGCCGGACTGGGTCCCTCGTGCTGAAGTCCGGACCAAGGTGCAGGGTGGGCCCCGGGGCTGTGGGGTCGAATGCCCATCATGTCGACGGTGGTGAGAGGGCGCGCCGGCGACTGGCCTCAGGCGTGCGCTGTGCTGTTCTGTGCGTGATATTAACCTGTCTTGTGACAGGTTAGTGCCCAGCAGAGGGTGAAAACTGAGGCGAGCTGGGCCTCTTGGTGCTTGCTGTGGTGCTGAGTGAACAGCTTCTGCCACTGGCGTAGCTTCACCCCTTAGAACCTCTCGTCTTCTTCACCTGGCTCGGGATGCGGAGTGGACGGCCTCTTCTGCTGCAAGTGGTGCTGGGAAATCAAATCCCAAAATGTCAGCCTAGGCTCCGCCCTTAGGCGGGTTGCGTGTTACAGATGGACCAATAGTGGCATCTGTGGTTGGTAGGTGCCTGTTAGACAATACTTTAATGGTCCAATAGAGGGCAGAGCAACTTCCTTTCTCTGGATTGGCTTCAGATTTGGAATTCCTGGTTTTTCTTGGCTGTCTTCCTGGTACTTTAGAGATAGTATGGAAACAATGAGGGTTCATTCTTGGGTTGGAATGCCAAAGCCAGATGTTGACATATATAAGCCTTCTCGATGTTCAGTCCCTGTGTTGCAGGTGTCCTCTTTGTTCTGTCGCCAAATAGTGCAGTGTGTTTGGCATGATATCCTTGCGCTTCTGTTCCTTCAGTTGAGAATGACGTCAATATCCTTGCAGAGTTTGGAGAGCAAAGGAAGGGTAGCCTCGTTGGATATAAGCAGCTGCTCCTTTATCTGAGGATTATACTATAGTAATAATTATTCCAGGATCAACTGAAGTAAGAGTTTATGTAAGTTGATGGAAACTAAATTTTTTGGTACAATATATCTGCTTTTAGTCAAATTTACAAATAATCAAATGTTAGGTAAAAACGGTAGCAACTTGTCCAGGAGTCAGAAAGTAGCAGAGCTGAGTCTGGCTTTTCTAGCTCCATTTAGTTTATGTGCTGTCAAAGCGAGAATGTCCAGCTCCATTTAGATGGTACAGTTAGAGTGTTAGTACTTTTGATCTGAGTGTCATTTTTTTCTTCCATGTTTTTATTAGTACATGTATATTTTTACTTTTCATTCTCCCCCTCTAACCCCCTCCCTCCATCTCTTGGTTCTCTTCCCATTTACAAAAGATCCTTCTCTTTGTTTCCTATTATCTATTTTTCTCTTTAGTTTAGACGTTGGGTTTCTCATGTAAGAGAAACCATGTGATTTATAATTTGAATTTCCCATACAAGAAAAACCATGAGGTATTTAAGCTTGTTTATTGATTTATTTCACTGAACATTATGATTGCAGAGTGCATCCATTTTTTCTATATATGACTCAAATTTGTCTTTATAGCAGAGTAGTATTCCACTGTATATGAATACCATTTAAAAAAATATATCATCTGTTGATGCACATAGGGTGCTTTCGATTCAGCTATTATGACTTTGCTTCCATAAACATGAGTGCGCACATATCATTGTGACATATAGTCTTTAACTGTTTTAGTAAGATACTTAGATGTGATATACCTGGGCCAAATGGAATTTTTAGTTTTAGTTTTTTGATAAATTTCCATACTAATTTTCATAGTGGCTATACTAGCTTACATTCCACCAACAATGTGGAAGGGTATCTTTTTGTTATTATTTGATTTCATTCATAGCCATTCATTATGGAGTAAGGTGATATATATATATATAAATATAAATATATAAATATATAAATATATATATATATATATTTAATTTTTTGGTACTGGGAATCAAACTCAGGACCTTACTGTTGCCAGGCAGGTGCTGTGTTGCTAAGTTATATCCTTGGCCCAGTAAGATGGTATCTAATTGTTTTACTTTACATTTGTCTAATGGCTAGGGATATTGAACATTATTTATGCATTTATTAGCCATTTGTACTTCTGAGAAATGTCTATTCATTTTGGTTGCCCATTTTTAAAGTTGGATCTTTATTAGTTATATGAGTCTTTGGTGGAACTTTTTTGGTCTTTTATGTAAAGGATCATATTGCCTGTAAGTAAGGCTAGTTTGACTTCTTCCTTTCCTATCCATATACCTTTTCTTTTTTGCCTGATTGCTCTGGTTAAAGGGTTGAATACTGTGTTGAATAGGAGTAATACTGCACATTCTTATCTTGTTCCTGATTTTAGAGGAAAAGCTTTGTTTTTCCCCAATTAATATGAAATTGGGTAGTTGGTCATAAGTAATTTTTATCACATTGAGGTAAGGCCCTTATTTTCCTATTTTTTTTCAGAATTTTTATCCTGATGGATGTTAGATTTTTAAAAAGGCCCTTTCTTCATTTTTAGAAGTTTTTTAATTTTAAAAAGAAAAAAAACCCCAAATATTTCAAAACAAGATAATTAGAGGGAAACAATGGTTAATACATTCTGTATTGTTAGCTTACAGTTACTCAGAGTACAAGATTGTCAAAACAATATTAGCATTTAATTGTCAAAACAATATTAGCACAACCTTTCTTTTTAATGAACTAAGAAAAATTAGTAGTATAACTATCATATATATAATATGCATATATTATATATAATTGCTTTCATATTTTCATGCTAGGGAGACAATATGATGTTTATACATGCAAGTCTGATTTATTCATTTATGAGTATGGTCTCTAGTTGCATCCATTTAACTATAAAACCTCAAATTTATCCTTATTTATGGCTGAGTAGTACTCCATTGTATAAAAATACCACATCTTTTGTATCCATTCCTCAGTAAATGTGCATTTAGGTGGTTTCCAAGATCTAGCTATTACAAATTCTGCTGCCATAAACATACGTGCACATGTATTGCTGTGGTATGATGTTTTTAATTCTGGGAAGATAACCAGAAGAGGAATAACTGGGTCAAATGGGACCTCCAATCCTAGTTTTTTAAGGAATCTCTACACTGATTTTCAGAGTGGTTGCAACAGTCTACACTCCCACCAACAGGGTTCCTTTTTCCCAACAGCCCCTTTAGCATTTGTTACTTGTTGATTTCTTGATAATAATCATTCTTTCCAGTGTTGTTTTAATTTTCATTTCTCAAATGACCAGTGATGTTGAGCATTTTTTCATATATTTATTTGCTGTTTATATTTCTTCATCTGAGAAGTATATATTCATCTCAGATGCCCATTTTTGGATTGAGTCTTTAAATCTGGAAGGTTTGATTTTTTTTCTTTTAAAGAGGGTAAAACAAAACATAACAAAACAAAACAAAGCAGATCAGAAGAAAACAATGCAAGTGACACAGAATTTCAAAGCAAGACAACAGGAGATCAACAGTGGCTCCCATAATGTCTCTTGTTTTCTTTGAAATAGTTGTCTGTATCTTCACACACAATGAATTCAAACAAAATAGTATAAAACTGACCAAAACAGAAGAATGAGAGCATTACAGGCCTTCAAAACCAGACAATAGGAAGGAAAATCAATAATGGCTACCATAATGTTTCTTGTTCGCTTCAAAATAGTTTTCCATACATTCCCTATATATTGAAAATAAATAATACAAAACAGATTAAACCACTCTTAACAAAGAATAAAAGCATTACTGGATTTCACAGCATGATGATAGGCAATCAACAATGGCTACCAAAATGTCTTTTTTTCTTCAAAGTAGCTATTCATATCATCACGCATAGTACAATCAATTCTCTTAAACTGTTTAGGGAGAAGTTCTAGGCATTTATAAGCTTCTACATGTACATCTATCCTTTCTGCATTAGAGGAAAAACAAAGCAAAACAAATTACTAGAAGAATAAGAAACAAAAAAGACAAATAAATAACAATAAGAAAGAGCCCAAAACAGTGACAATATAGTCTTTCAAAACAAGGGGGTAGGAACATAACTAAGGTTGTTATTTTACATAGTAATCTTCAAAAGAGTTCCCCAGATTATCAAACACAAGCATGCAAAATTGATCCAATCCTATGAATATTACTGTTTTGTTCCAAGAACTAATAGAATTTGTAGCATGATCAACTTGGCTATCTTAAGTTTGTTTATATAAATTTATATATTTTTTCTTTTCCCTTCCTTTTTCCCCTCCTTTTCCCTGAGTTATTTTTTTCCCCTTTGAGCAGATTTTTACCCTTTCACAGTATTTACTGAGGATTTTGTATCTTAATTACTCTTACCATTTCTTACGCTAGGGATACAATATGGTATTTACACATATGAGTTTGATTTATTTCACTTATGAGTATGGTCTCAAGTCGTGTCCATTTACCTATAAAAGCCTCAGTGTGATCCTTCTTAATAGCTGAGTAGTACTCCAATGTATAAAAGTACCACATCTTTCATCAGTTGTATAAAAGTACCACTCATCAGTTGATGGACATTTAAGTTGTTTCCAAGATTTGGCTGGTACAAATTGTGCTGCTACAAACATGGGTGCCCATATATCACTATGATATGATGTGTTCAATTCTTATGAAAATATGCCCAGAACTGGAATAGCTGGGTCAAATGGGACTTCCAATCTCAGCTTTTTGAGGAACCTCCAAACTGATTTCCACAGTGGTTACATCAGTCTACACTCCCACCAACAGTGCAGAAGGATTCCTTTTTCCCCACAGCCTCTCCCAACATTTGTTGTTGGTGGTTTTCTTGATCCTGGCCATTCTTTCTGGAGTGGGATGGAATCTCAGTGTGGCTTTAATTTGCATTTCTCTAATGACCAATGATGCTAAACATTTTTTCATTTATTTCCTATTTGTATTACTTCAGCTGAGAAGTGTGTATTCATCTCAGATGCCCATTTTTGGATTGGGTCTTCCAATTTTGGAGGTCTGATTTTTTAAATTCTTTATACATTGTAGACAGAAGTCCTTTGTCTGAGGGACAGTTGATTAAGATTTTTTCAAAATTCATGGGTTTCCTTTTTACTCTGTTGGGGATTTCTTTTGATGTGCAAAAAACTTTTTTTTAAAAAAAATTTTATTTAAAGAGAAAAAAAAGCAATACAGAAAAAAGGGTACAAACAATACAGAACCTCAAAAAAAAAACATAAAGAAATCACTAGTTGACAAACCACATACTGTCCTCCCAGAAATAGCTGTTCATGTTACAAAATTAAGGCATACAAAGTGAACACACAGTGAGGCTGCAAACAGTTACAACAAAACAGGATGGAATAAAGCCAATTGAGACAGTGCAGTGAAATTGGCACAGAACGTCACAGCAGGTCACCAGGACAACAGTAATAGGCAACACTGTGTAGCTCATTGTCTTCACAATAGTTGTTCTTCTACTAGGTACAGCAAAATCAAAGAAATACATAACATTATAGAACACATCAACACAGAGTATTGAATACAGCAACACCGTTAATCAGGACAAAGCAAAACAGTGATAAAAATATCTGTCTTCAGAGATAGTAGAAGGAAACTCCCCCCACTTGCTGTACCAAATATGGTCACCTCCAACGAGATTCCCAGATCCCTGGATCCCAATTGTTAACGTGTGTGTGTGTGTGTGTGTGTGTGTGTGGGGTATGTTTGATTCTAAGCCCACGCCCCGGTAGGCAGCAGGCTGGTTACTGGTTGGCTTGGCGCCCTAAGTTACAACATGGCGCGGACCTCAGGAAATGCTCTAGCTTTTTATTTCCCTGCCCTGGGGTGGCTGCGGCTTACCAGACCACAGTCACTTACCAGGGCGGCAGGCTGGTTGCTGATTGCCTCGGCGCCCTCAAAAAACTTTTTAATAAGATGAGATCTCAGTTATTGATTCTGGGAAGTATTTACCATTCAGTTTGATTTTTGTTCATAAATTCTTTGTCTACCCCTATATCTTCAAGATTTCTACCTACCTTGTCTTCCAGCAAATTTTTTGTTTCTATTTTAATATTTAGATCTTTGATACATTTTGACTTTAGTGCATGGTGATAGGCATGGGTCTAGTTTTAGTTTTTGGCATATGGGAAGCCAGTTTTCCCAGCACCACTTACTAAAGAGACTGTCTTTCTTCCCGTGAATGTGTTTTGCCCCTTTGTCAAAGATAAGGTGGCTGAGTGTGTTTGTAGTTGTAGTTATATCTTCTAATCTATTCCGTTGATCTTTTATTCCAGTACCATGCTGATTTTATCACAGTAGCTTTGTAGTAAAACTTCAAGTCTGGGATTGTGATGCCTCCTACCTTGCCTTTGTTGCCCAGAATTGCCTTTGCTATTCTAGGTCTTTTCTGGTTCCAGATGAATTGTAGGAATGATTTCTCTAGAACTGTGAGGTATGCTAGTGGTGTTTTTTATTGGAATTGCATTAAATTTGTATAACAATTTTGGGAGAATGGCCATTTGCACAATGTTTGTTCTTCTTATCCATGAATAAGGAATGTCTTTTCATTTTCTGAAATCCTCTTCAATTTCTTTTCTCAGGGTATTAAGGTTTGATTTTTTTGAGTTCTTTGTGTGTTCTTGATGATAATCCTTTACCTGAGGACCAGCTGGAAAATATTTTTTTCTTAAATTGTGGATTGTCTTTTGACTCTGTTGATAGTTTCTATTGCTGGGAAAAAGTTTTTTTTTTTTTTTTTTAGTAAGATGAGATCCAGTTGTTGATTCTTCATAATAGGTCCTGTGAAATTGAGATGTTATTCATAAAGTCTTTGCCTACATCGAAGTCTTCAAGAATTTTACCTACTCTATCTTCTAGTAGATACAATGTTTCTGTTTTAATATTTAGATCTTTGATATATCCCGAGTTTAGTTTAGTACATGGTGAAAATATAGGTCCAATATTAATCTTAGGTATGTGCAGACCAGCATCATTTGTTAAAGAGGCTATCTTTCTTCCAGTGAATGGGCTTGGCACCTTTGTCAAAGATAAAGTGGCTTAGTATGTCTGGAGTTGTTTCTGCATCTTCTAATCTGTTCCATTGATCTTCAGGTCTGTTTGTTTTTTCCAGTACTATCCTGTGTTTATTACAGTAGATTTATAGTATAATTTCAAGTCAGGGATTGTGATGCCTCCTGCCTTGCCTTTGTTGCCCAAAATTGCTTTTGCTATTCTAGGTCTCTTTTGGTTCCAGATGAATTTTCTGATTGTTTTCTCTAATTCTGTGAGATATGCTATTGGAATTTTGATCAGAATTGCATTAAATCTGTATAACAGTTTTGGAAATATGGCCATTTTCACTGTACTGGTTCTTCCTACCCAAGGGCAAGGGATATCTTTCCATTTTATAACATCCTCTTCAATTTCCTTTTTCAGGGTACTGTAGTTTTCAATGTAGAGGTCTTTTGCATCCTTTGTTACATTGGTTCCAGGGTATTTTATTTTTTTGGATGGTATTGTGAAAAGTGTTTTTTCCCTTATTTACGTCTAAGTGAGTTTGTTACTTGTGTACTAGATTTTTGAGTGTTAACTTTGTAACCGGCTGTGTTACTGAATTTGCTTATTAAATCTAGTAGTCTTTTGGTGGAGTTTTTGGGGTCTTTTCAGTATCATGTCATCTGCCAATAACAATAGTTTAACTTCTTCCTTTCCTATGTTTATTCCTTTTATTTATTTCTCTTACATTATTGCCCTGGCTAAAGTTTCCATGACTATGTAGAATAAGAGGGGAGACACAGGCCAGGGATTTAGCTCAGTGGCGTAAGTGCCTGGCGGGCAAGTGGGAAGTTGTCAGTTTGGTCCCCTGTGCCAAAAAACAAACAAACAAACAAACAAACAAACATTCTTAATCATTGAACAGAATGGTTTGTACTGTCATTGTTTGATTGTCTGCCCACTTTTTATGCTTTGATTTTGTAACTTAAACAACTATTTCTAAGATGACAATATGTAACATCAACTAGTGATTTCTTAGTGTTAATATTTTTTTGGAATTCCATATTATTTCTTTTTTCTGTTTTGTTTTTTCTTTAAATAAAAAAATAAATAAGAGAGGAGACAGTGGGCATCGTGGTCTTGTTCTTGAATTTAGAGAGAAAGTTTTCAGTTTTTATCCATTTACTGTGATGTTGGTTGTTGGTTTGTCATAGATGGCTTTTATCAGATTGAGATAAAGACCACCTCTTCCAGTTTTCCATAGGGTTTTTTTTTTTTATCGTGAATGAGTGCTGGACTTTGTGAAAAGATTTTTCTGCATCTGTTGAAATGATCATATGATTTTTGTCCTGGCTCTGTTAATATAGTGTGTTACATTTATTTATTTACATATATTGAACCATCTCTGCCTCCCAGGGATGAATCCCTCTTTTTTTTTTCTAGACAGGATCTTGCTATGTAGTTCAGGCTGGCCTTGAAGTCACTGTGTGTAACAGGCTGGCCTCAAACTGACAATGATCCTCCCATCTCAGCCTCCGAAGGACTGGGGTTACAAGTGCATGTCAACATTCCCGGCTTTAAAGGCCTTTTCTGTATCTTTTGAGATGATCATGTGATTTTGTCATTGCTCTTGTTTTTGTGATGTATTACATTTCTTGATTTACATATGTTGAACCATCCCTGATACCTGGGATGAATCCCATTTGCTTATCGTGTAAGATCTTTTTGAAACTGTGTTAGATTGTGTTTGCCATTTTCTTTTGGATTATTGCATCTGTGTTTATTAAACAGTTTGACTTGTAGTTCTCTTTTTTGGGGGGTTCCTTTTCTGGTTTTGGAATCAGGCTAATGCTACTTCTAGGGATGATTTTGGGGGTGCTCCTTCTCTTTCGATTTCGTTGAAGAGTATGAGGAGTATTGGCATTAAATCTTCCTTAAAGTTCCTGTGGAATTCAGCAATGAATTCATAAAGTCCTGGGTTTTTCTTAGTTGATATTTTTATTATTTATTTATTTATTTATTTATTTATTTGTCTTTTTTGAGACAAGGTCTCACTATGCAGTTCAGGCTGGCCTTGGGCTCACTTTGTAGCCCAGGCTGGTTTCAAACTTGCAATGATTCTCCTGCCTCAGCCTCCTGAGTGCTGGGATTACATGTGTGTGCCATCACGCCTGGCTCCTGGTAGGTTTTTATTTTTAATTGCCACTTCAGTTTCATTTCCTGCTGTTAGATTATTTAGATTTTTGTATCTTTTGGTTCAGTTTTGATAATTCATAGATTATTTAGAAATCTATCTATATCTTCTGGATTCTCAAATTTATTGGAGTACAGGTTCTCAAGTAGTTACCTAATCATCTTCTGGATTTTGGCAGTGTCCATTGTGATTTTGCTTTTTTTTTTTTTTTTTTTTTTTTTTTTTTTTTTTTTTTTTTTTTTTTTTTTTTTTTTTTTTTTTTTTTTGTCTTTTTGAGACAAGGTCTCACTATGCAGTTCAGAATGGCCTTGAGCTCACTTTGTAGCCCAGGCTGGTCTTGAACTTGCAAAGATTCTCCTGCCTCAGCCTGGTGTCGAACTTACAACCATCCTCCTGCCTCAGCCTCCCAAATGCTGGGATTACAGGCATGTGCCACCATGCCTGGCTGCATTTTTCATTTCTAATTACATTGATTTAGGTGTTTTCTTTCATTTTTTTGGGTAAGATTGGCTAAGAGTTTGTCATTTTTCTTTATTCTTTGGATGAACTGCTCTTTGATTCTACATATTGATCTTTAGTCTTAATTTTGTTAATTGCTGCCCTGATCTTCATAATTTTCTTCCTTGTCCTGTCCTTGAGGTGTATGTCGGCTTACTATATTTATATGAGCTCACTATATTTTTGTGATATGGGCAGTCATGGCTATATACTTCCCTCTTAGGACTGCTTTTATTATGTCCTATAAGTTCTGATATGTTGTACTTGCATTATTATTTGATTGTAGGAGCTAATTTTCTCCTTAATTTCTTCTGCAACCTATTTATCATTCAATGGAGTATTGTTTAATTTCATGCTTTAGCATAATTTCTGAGGTTTCTTTTGTCAATGACGTCTTGCTTCTTTGCACTATGATCCAAAAGCATGAATGGTATAATTTCAATATTTTTTGTACTTAATCATTGCTTTATGTGCTAGCACGTGGCTTGTTTGGGATAAGGTTCTGCATGCTTTTGGAAGGATGGTATCCTGCTGTTGTTTCATGGAACAAACACTACAGATATCTACTAAGCCCATTTATTTGAAGGTTAGATTTAACTGATATTTCTGTTGTTTTTTTTTTGTCTAGTTGATCTATTTGTGATAGTGGAGTACTGAGTTTTCCAACTCTAACTGCAATGAAGCTTATCTGATATTTTATGTCCACTAGTGTTTGTTTTATGAAGTTAGGTGTATCAATGTTTGCTGCATATGTTTATATTATCTCTTTCTGTTGAATTGTTCACTTAACGAATATGTAGTGACCTTTGCCTTTCTGACCAGTTTTGGCATGAAGTCCACTTTGTTTAAAAATAGAATAGCTACTCCTGCTTGTTTTGGGGTTCCCACTGGATGGAATATTGTTTTCCATCTGTTGATTTTTAATCGGTGAGTTTCTTTTGAGTTAAATGTGATATAGCCTATCATTGGGTTTTGTTTCTTGATCTATTCTGTTAATCCGTGTGTTTTGATTGGGAAATTGAAAACATTCACATTAAGAATTATTACAGAAAGATACTGACTTTTTCTGTCATTGATTTACTTTCCTGTTGCTGATTTTCTTTTCTTGCCCTTTCTGCTTAACTGCTTACTCTGCCTCCTGTATTCATTCTATTAGGCTTTTGGCATTGTTGGCTTCATTGTTTCTTTCTAGCATGTCCTTTCTTTTCTTTTTTTTTTCTTTAGAGGAAAAAAGCAAAACAAAAAGGTAGAAATAATACAGAATTTCAAAAAATAACACTAAGAAATCACTAGTTGATAAATTACATATTCTTATCTTAGAAGTAGTTGTTCAAGTTACAAAATTAAAGCATAAAAAAGTGGGCAGACAATCAAACAATGACAGTACAAACTATTCTGTTTGATATACTAACAAAAACAGTAGTATGGTTATCTATCTTGCACACTCAAAAATTCGTACAGTTATATCCTTTAGAGCACTTTCCTGACCTTTCATTATTGCAATATCTCTTATACATTTTGGATCTTATTACTCTTTCAGTTTTTATTATTTTTTATACTAGGGAGGCGGTGTGATATTTACAAATACAAGGCTGATTTATTTCAATTATGAGGATAGTTTCAAGTTGCCTTCACTTACCTATAAAAGCCTCAAGACCATCCTTTTTTATAGCTGAGTAATATTCCATTATATAAAAAATACCACATCTTTTTCATCCACTTTGTGGTTGATGAGCAGTTGGGTTGTTACCAAGATTTAGCTATTACAAATTGTGCTGTTCAAAACATGGGTGCACATATAACACTGTGACATGGCCTTTTCAATTTTTCTGGGAAAATACCTAGGAGGGGAATAGCTGGGTTGAATGAGAACTTTCAATCCTAGTTTTTTGAAGAATCTCCATACTGATTTCCACAGTGGCTGCACCAGTCTACACTCCTACCAACAGTAGAGAAGTGTCCCTTTTTCCCCACAGCCTCGCCAACATTTGTTATCAGATGATCTCTTGATTCCGCATTCTTTCTGGAGTGAGGTGAAATCTCAAGGGTGTTTTAATTTGCATTTCTCAAATGACCAGTGATGGTGAACATTTCTTCATGTATTTATTTGCCATTTGTATATCTGCATCTGAGAAATGTGTATTCATCTCAGATGCCCATTTTTGGAGAGGGTCTTTGAATTTGAGGGGTTTGATATTTTTAAGCTCTTTATATATTCTGGATATAAGTCCTTCGTCTGAAGGATTGCTGGCTAAAATTCTTTTCCATTCTGTGGGTTTTCTTTTCACTTTTTGGTGATTTCTTTTGAAATGCAAGAACTTTTTAATAAGATGAGATCCCAGTTGTTGATTTTTTGAAGTATTTCCCATGTGGTTTGTATTTTATTCATGAATTCTCTGCCTACCCCTCTGTCTCCAAGATTTCTACCTACTTTGTCTTCCAGCATATTTATTGTTTCTGTTTTAATATTTAGATCTTTGTTCCATTTCGGCTTTAGTTGAGTGCATGGAGATAGGCATAGGTCTAGTTTCAGTCTTTGGCATGTGGAAAACCAATTTTTTCCAACACCATTTATTAAAGAGCCTAGCATTCTTCCATTGAACATGTTTAGCCCCTTTGTCAACTATAAGGTGGTTGAGTGTCTTTGTACTTATACTTGCATCTTCTAATCTGTTCCATTGATCCTCAGGTCTATTTCTTTGCCAGTAACATGCTGATCTTATTACTGTGGCTTTGTAGTATAGTTTCAGGTCAGGAATTGAGATGCCTCCTGTCTTGGCTTTGTTGCCCAGAATTGCCTTTGATAGTCTAGGTTTCTTCTGTTTTTGAATGAATTTTAGGAATGATTTCTGTAGGTCTGCAAGGTATATTAATGGTATTTTTATTGGGATTGCATTAAATCTGTATAACAGTTTTGGGAGTGTGGCCATTTTCACAATGTTGGTTCTTCCTAACCAAGAGGAAGGAATATCCTTCCATTTTCTAATATCCTCTTCAATCTCATTTTTTAGAGTAGTATAATTTTCAGCATATGGGTCTTTTACATTCTTGGATAAGTTGATTCCTAAGTATTTCAGTTTTTTAGATGCTATTGTGAAAGGTAATATTTCCATAATTTCTCTCTCAGTGAGTTTGTTGTTTGTGTACAAGAATGCTATTGATTTTGAGTGTTGACTTTGTATCCAGCTACACTGCTGAATTTGTTTATTACTTCTAGTAGTCTTTTAATGGAGGTTTTTGGGTCCTCTGTGTAGAGTATCATGTCATCTGCAAATAGTGATAATTTCTTTCTTTCCTATCTTTATTCTTTTTATTTCTCTCTTTTCTCTGATTATTCTGGCTAATAGTTCTAGAACTATATTGAATAAGAGTGGCGATAGTGGACATTCTTGTCTTGTTCCTGATTTTAGAGTGAAGGCTTTCAGTTTTTGTCCACTTAGTATAATGTTGGCTGTTGGCCTGTCATATATGGCCTTTATGAGATTGAGGTAGATACCATTTATTCCAAGTTTCTGTAGGGTTTTTATCATGAACAAGTATTGGACTTTATGAAAAGCTTTTTCTGCATCTAGTGAGATGACCATGTGATTTTTATTTTTG
The DNA here is from genome assembly GCA_004027295.1 of Dolichotis patagonum. NCBI lineage: Eukaryota > Metazoa > Chordata > Mammalia > Rodentia > Caviidae > Dolichotis > Dolichotis patagonum. Next base: position 40,866 of record PVJX010014959.1, read on the forward strand.
GCTCTGTTGATGTGGTGTAGTATATTTACTGATTTGCATATGTTAAAGCATTCCTACATTCCTATAAATCCCACTTGGGCATGATGTATAATCTTCTTGATGATTTGCTGCATTCTATTTGCCAGTATTTTATTGAGAATCTTTGCATCAATGTTCATTAGTGAGACTGGCCTATAGTTCTCCTCTGGCATATGCTTGAGGATGTTTTTTTGTAGTGCTGGTTTGGTGGTCATGAAGTTTTTAAGGTGCTCTTTGTGATGGAAATACTTATTTTTCTATCAATTTTGAAAGGTAGTTTTACAGGATATAACAGTTAGGGCTGGAAGTCATTTTCTTACAGAGCTTGGAGTGCACTATTTCAATACTGCACTCCAAGCTCTCCTGGCCTTTAAGATTTGTGTTGTTTTATTTTGTTTCTGTCTTTTTGAGACAGGATCTCACTATGCGCTTCAGGCTGGTTTTCAGCTCACTTTGTAGCCCAGGCTGGTCTGGAACTTGCAATGATCCTCCTGCCTCAGCCTCCTGAGTGCTGGGATTACATGTGTGTGCCACCATGCCCTGCTAAGTTTTGGGTTGAAAAGTCTTCTGTGATTCTAATGGGCTTACCTTTACTAATTATTATTTTTGCTTTTTTCTACCAGCTTTTAAAGTTCTGTCCTTATGCTGGACTTCTGGGATTTTTACTATGATGTGTTCTGGAGAAATTCTTTTTTTTGATCATGACAAATTGATGTTCTGCATATGTCACTTATGTGACGTATACATTAATTCTATCCCTATATTTGGAAAGTATACATTTATTTTATGCCATTTGTGTTATCTTCTGATTTTCCCCAATGCCAGTTAATGTTAGTTTAATTTTTTTTTGTGTCACCCATCAGCTGCTGGATCCATTTCTCATGTTATTTTCAAGGTCACTGACTTCAGCTCTGTCTCCTGATTGTGATACTCTGTCTTCATAATGGTTGCATCTATAGCCCAGACTTTAAGCAGAAGTTTTAATCTCCTGGATTTCTATTTGGTACATTTTTCTGGCCTCGGATTCTTCGTTGAACTGGTCATTTGTATTTTGTATTGCTTTGTGTAGCTCATCTAGTTCTCTTATTCTGTCTTTTGTAAGCTCACTGATTGCTTTGTTTATTAAGTCCATTGTCTATTTAGTTGTATCTTCTTTGACCTCACCAGTTGTTTTTGATGTCCTTTTAAATCTTTTTTTATAATTTTAATTCATTTCCCCCCATTCTTCTACCCTCCCTTCAATCCCTCTTCCCCTCCTTATTTATAAAAGCTTTGTTTCCATTTTTTTCCTTGTCTCATCTTTTGGTTTGCCTGTCCTTCTTCCCTCCCCCTCCATAGTTTCCTTATAATTTTGATTAATTCAGCTGTGTGAGTTTTGATTTCATCCCCCTTGATGCCCCAGCAACCAGGTGTGGGAGACTTGGTAGCTTTTTGAGTCATTTCATTGCCTTGTCTTTCCTGTTTCTATTGTTGTTGTGGATTTTTTGTTTTTTGTTTTTTTTTTTTTTGCACTGAGGCTTGTAGGCACTTATTATGGAAATAATTTTTTTGCTAGTATGGAGGCCTTTTTAGTCTATTTTTGTGTCTGTTCTTGTGTCTTTAGTTCTTTCTGTGTCTATTTTTCTATGATGCACTCTGGGTGTGGCTAACTATATGTCCTTTCCTCTGTTCCACAATTGAACCACCTTTGTTAATTTAGGAGGAAAGGATGCAGTGTACTTGACCCAGTTGAGTTCTCTGGGAATAGATCACAGTATTTTTAATGACACAAAGGCAATTCAGATATTGACATACAGAGAAAATCTATTAATAGTAATAACTTTGCCATCCTGATAATAACAACTGAATCAATAATAATAGCATTCAAGACAAATTGTATATTCATGTACTTAAGAACCAACAACGAACTACCCTTAAACATGGAAAAGAGATCTATAATTATTGTATAAACATGCAGGCACATCAAATATTGACATACAGTAAATATCTACTAAATGTAGCAACTATGTCTCTACTAACGATCAACACTAATAGTGTAGTATTAACCTTCTAAAGATCAATAAAGCTTAGTTGTTATCCTGGTAAAAGGCATAGGGGAATGAAAGAAGAAAAATTTGAAAAATTAAGCAATGGAACACATGAAACAGGAAGAAATAAGTGAGATAAAGGATCCTGTTAAGGAGTAATAGGAAATTAATAGAATTAGATAAATATACCAGAAAAGAAAAGAAAAAAGAAAGAAAGAAAATGTTAAAAGGAAAAAAGAAAATAGAGAAAAAAATCCCTCAATTCCCCCCTCCCCCACCCCAAACAACCATTGAGAAAAAAAGAAAAAAAATGAGTACAGAAAATAGTTTCTCTTCTGTATATTTGAATGAGTGGCTTATTTTCATGATCTACAATTTTGGAACCCAGCAAGTCACAGCTTTTCCTCTTAGCCTCATAGCCTGTGGGTTTGTGACGCACCTTGCCCTGTTGGAGAAGCCTCTCTGTCCATCCACACCTAGGAGTGTCCTTGCTTATGTTTACAGATGGGGAAAGAAATCAGATCTCTGATCTGTGCTGGATATTTGCAGCAGGGTGAAGGTTCAGGCAGCCCACTGGACTTCATGCCAGTACTTTCAAACCTAGCCACGTCTGGAGGCGGCACAGGCAGAACCTGGCTTTTCACCATGGGGGGTGGGGCCCACATCCTTCCTGGCTTGA
>PVJX010014960.1:0-43541 GCA_004027295.1 Dolichotis patagonum
AAGCATTTCTCTTTATGGCTATATTTCTAACATTTAGAATGGTATCAAGATGGAGAATAAATATTCATAAATGTAGTATTCTTGGAAGAAGAGGTGCTTGGAAAGAGAAATTGAATCATAATAAAACCAGGTCACGAGAGTAGAAAAGAGGTCTTGAAAGGAGAGAAGAAATATGCATCTTGACTGCTGTGTGGTCACATTATAGATGAAGACATATATTTGGAAAGATATGGTCCAAATCTGTATGAACAATACCAGAATTTAACATAAATGATGACTTACTTTTCATTTCTGAGCCTACCTCACTTAAATGATAAGGCTCTCAAAAATGATCAAATTTTAAAATACATGAAACCTTATTTGTCAGTTCTTACTTTCATCCAATACGTTTCATATTTGGAAGTGTTTAAGCTAAATGTTATCAGATAAGATTTAGACATTCATCTGATCGGTTTAAGCACTTCACCTTCTGAAATGGTCATGATAACACAGTTTCCCAGAATGTAGTATTGCAGTTCAGCATTCAATATAGGAGATATTCACATACTTTCTCTCTGAAACATTCTGGCCACTTCCCGACCCTATAATCTATAAAAATATAGGAAAATCAATGTGCTCATAACCTGAGTTTGAACTCAAGGGACACATCTTACATACCAAAGAATTTATTTTTATATCAGTAAAAGTGGTACTGACATAAAACCATCATAATCAGCTTTAAAGTTTCCAAGTAAATTCCTGCAATAAATATTGCACAACACACATTTGGAATTCAAAATGTTTTGCCCATCCTTTCAGTGATTAGTTTTGTACTCACTTCTATATAAACACTACTTACCAAATGATGAAGACTTGTGTTTAAACTGACATTTATATACACTGGACTGGGACTTGAATCCTGGATAACATGCTAAAACTCATTTTTAAGACCTCTGATTTCAATTTTGAACAATATTTACCAAATTTATGAATCTTGTGATTCTTTAGCCTTCCAGAAAATTGATCAATACTAAACCTGGTGACTTGCTATAGTTTGTTCGTTATGAAAGCCATAAGCATCTATAGAAATCAAGTTGTATTTAATGCTATGTGTAGTAGCTGTAACAATTTCAGGCTTTCACGTGTGTGTGTGTGTGTGTGTGTGTGTGTGTGTGTGTGTGTGTGTGACAGTTTATATAGAGTGCATACCCATGCAGAACTTATTATGCATGCTGAAAGCAAAGCAATAAGAACAGAAGTGCCTGGGATCCTTGAAATACACATCACCTATTCAGCTGGAAAGTTTACTTCCAAAGGTAAAGGAAACTCATAATAAATAGCATCATACCTACCCAAGCTAATCATGCCACCCCTGGCTTCCATGCCCTGTGCTTCTTTTTTATTACCATCTCTTCCCGTGGGATTACACCTGATGAGAATCACAGCTGATGAAAAACTGAGTCACATAGCTACTGTGGCTTTAACGTTGGAGATTAATATAGGTTTCTGTCATGATTTTTTTAAACTTTAAATTTTCTATCTATACAATGAATTTCTGTTGTGGTGTAAAAAACAAATTTTGGAACACATACAAATGCATCATTCTTATAATGCTTTTATTTAAGCATAATGCAACAAGTTCATACATCTGTAAACGTACAGAATCATCTTTGTTGAAATTTTTGAAGACATTAAAAATTATTTTTATTGTTTCAAAAGTTATTATTCCTAAAGCCATTTATTGTTGTTTACATATAATATAACATGGAGTTTTGCTAACAATATCAAAGCATATTAGAAAAATTGGGGGGGATGTTTGCAAAGAACTAAAGCTGACTTCCCCTGGTACCTACACTTTTATCACCCTTTGCCTTGAAACTTATACAAACAGTTGAAAATACGATGGACTCCAATCAAATACACATTTTGGCGAGGAAAGCTTCAGACTTTTTGCCTCAGTATCTCACTGTGTCTGGTAGATAGTCTGGCTCAAAAAATTAAGATTGTTACCTTTGAATGGACTTTAAAATATTGTTTTTTAATTAGATAACATTATCCTTGACAGTTTTTTTTTTCCAGTGGCAACTCTATTACCTTTGATTCATTCTATTGTTCATGGTCCCAACAAGTAGAAAAAAATATATATCTGATCAGCTCAGTCCTATGATTTACTCCCTCCAACAACTCAACATTTCCTGTTTCAAACCTATGACAAGCTCACTCTGCAATTTGACCCTGTAGACTCCCAGCTTATCTTCTCTCTACTCTCATAGTGGACATTATGCTTTAAGTGCATGAAATATTTTCTAACCTTTATATCAGATATGAACTTACTTAAATGCAAACATAATGGTAGATATTTAAGTTATATATAATCCATATTATTACAAAAATCACAATGATTTTAATGCTTTTTTCATGTTTTTATCAATTGTTTTTTGTCAGAAATGTGTGAAATCTATTAATGAATAGAAAGAACATATTTATTGATATCTTCTATTTGTCTTCTTATTCTGGGGAAAATTATTACCAATCTGTGACCCAACTGTCTATGTAAGATAACACTGAGCTCCTATGTCATAATCAAATATACATAAATTTTAGGCAATTAAATGTACTCTCTGAAACAATTATTGTTACTAGCGTTTCTATAATAGTCATCTTTTAAGGTATATCTTTAACACTTTGCTGACTTTTGATCAAGTATTAAAAGTGGTGAATAAAAGTTTAGCTTTATATTTCTCTACTTCATCACTAAATCTATTATATTCATTGAAAAACATTTAGATAAAAAATCAAAAGTGACTGGTATTACTCTGCTGTGATGGAATTTCTGATTGGTAAACAACAAGAAATTTATGCAAATTTATACAAACTCTATAGGGATGTAGCTGCAGTGTCACTTAAGCAATCAATTATTGAATGTTTATTGGGTTTATAAATGAATAAGAAAAGTAAAAAGTTGTTTTAAATGCATGGCTTCCTGCAGTCCAATGATGAGTTAAAGGCAACTATATCAAGTTGGATTCATTTATTGGTTACTGAAGTTGGAATTCTGTGAAGCTTGTGAGACCTTGGACACAGTCACACCAAGTCTTCTGCTGTGTGCCCCCAGCTTCATTGTGCCTCATTGCTGCTTTTCTGCAGGTTGGCTTGCTTTGTGGTCGCTAGATTTTGCAAAAGTATGATATTTTTCATCATACAATTAAACTAAATTATTTTAAAGCATGAGAAACTTCATGAAATTCATTATTCATGATTATCTTATGAAGGATAATTTTTCAACATATTCCCATAGCAGCATATGTCTCCTGGGAATTATCAGTGGTATTAGTGACCGTGGTTTTGCAGGGAAACAGCAATTAATTAAAAGACTTGTCAAGAGACTTACAGGTAGCTTCACGAGGCACCGTTTCCATGGCAGGGTATTTAAACTGTTAAGAAGTACCTAAATTTAATGCAAATACAAAACGTTTTCCAGAAAAAAATGAGTACAACTCAAGATTTTAGGCAGAATCCAATGTATTTTCTTCCATAAAGATACTATCAACATTAATATCAAGGTTATCCAAATCTGTAGAGTACCAAGAATAAGATTAAAGACAAGAAAATATTATGTTAAACAACATGAAGAATCAACTAATTACGATCATTTAGTTCAAGAGACATTTTGTTTCATGTATCAATAAAATTGAATAAAATTATCTAATTACATGGTTCTCAATTACAGATTTTGTATAAGTATTATAAGATGAAGTAAATGTTTTGATGACAATTTTGTAGATATTATGGAAGGCTTTGGCAACCTGTATTAATACAGGATATTTTAATTTTATTTTTTATTTATCCTGCAATGGCAGTATTTCTGGCTTTAAAAGATTGAGTGCAACTTGAGTGTCAGGGCTGACAGTACTGAATACTAGTTTAGGAGGATCAATTTCTGAGTCAGTTGCAATGGGGTACATTTTAAGCGTTTTGGTTCACTGCATGTTTTGTTTATAATTAAGCTTATATTATTTCCTCCTATGATCAGTCATAGAACTATTTAAGGCCCTACTACTCATATATAGTTTCAGAATAGTGGTGGGAATGTGGCAGGTTGAGGAATGACTTTTTAGTTCCACCAGAAATGATACTTTTTCATTCCAGTCTCGCTTAAGTCTTATATATTCTATCAGCCCCCCCCATGACTATAAGTAGGAAAATGAGACAGGATCTGTAATCACTAATAAATATATTTCTACCATATATTTTCTTAAAATACATATTCTGATCACAGGATATTCTTATGCATTTCATACCACTAAGTATTTTGTTTGCAACATACGTCATCCGGACACTTTACGTGAGACTGAAATCTTGGTTCAACACTGCTGAGAAACAAAACTTGGTATGTTATTTTTGTTTATTGTTCCTTTTTTTTTCTTTTTGTATCCATGGTACACTTGTACACACCCCTGGCCTCTCTTGTAAAATATTCCCTCTTTCTTGAAGAACCTGAAAGCGGTTTTATAAGCAGATACTTAAACTTTGCTCTGGCACAACTAGATAAATAATTTTTTATACTGTTTCGAGAAACACCTAGTAATACACACAACACTGTAAAATGAGTATTATAGAATTTAGGGGTCCTTTCATGTCCTTCATGCTACTAATTTGACAGTACAATAAAACTTTCTCAAAACTTTTATGGATGATGGTTATTATGCAAATGCTGACAAAGGGAACTGCCAGTCTGATCAATAAGATTGCTTTTCCTTTCCCAAAGTACTTTCTATTGTTTGAACAATTATCCAAGATTGAATCAATGCAGTCTTGTCTTCTTATTCTGCATTATTGGAATATAGCTCCTACTAAATACTTTTTAAAGCTCTCTTGGAAAGAGCAGAAAATGCATTTGAAGGAATACAGAGCAACTGGCATTTCTCTGAAAAGATCAGGGCCCAATTTCCTAAACAGGTTGTTACAAAATGCTTTTTTCTTGGCTTCAGAGCCTTAGTTGGTCAGATTTTCCCTTTTCCACCAATATTTTCAGCCTCCTTTTCATCTGTAGTGATTTTTTTCCAGAGTGTTTGAGCCAGAAGGGCAGGAGAGCAGCTGTCTCCACTGGAGAAACCAATTATTTACCAAATGAACGAGTTTCTGCCTGGAATCATTCGTTGTTTTCCCTAGTGCGTCAGGACATCATGTACTCTTTGTAATAACCAAAGCTTTTCTTACGATATGCTTCAGACTTAATCTACTATTAAAGACAGTGTTTATTAATTTTACTTTCTTATATTTAGGAAATGTTTCCAGGTAAACAACAGAGCACAATTATGGGTTTACTCAGAAGCTGGTGAAGATTAGAAACATGCAAAATCATTCAAACTTCAGGCTACAAACTATCTGCATCTTTCATGCTAATGAAGATTCAAATTCTTATAAACCTAATTGAACACATAAATCTTCTAATTCATTGTTTCTACATTTGATTCTTTTTTATATTTTATTTGAGATGCTCTAATATTAAGACGCAAACTGTAGAACAGTGAATTACTTACATATGAAATAAGGATTATTGCTAAGTACTTTTGTATTCACAATATAATAATGATGTATCATTCATCTTGAACACTCTTTAGTATAGTGTTCACAATAAATGTCTAGTAAATAAAGAAATGAGTGACTTATTGATGGATTTTTTTTCCTAATAATCTGTGTAATCTATTTTTAACTTTTCCTTAAATTTCACCAAATTCAAAGAATATAAACCATCATTGGCAGGAAAGAATTTTTATTTTTTTGAATCTTAATAGGCATGTAACAAGACCTCAATAATTATTACAAGCAAATTTATGTCAACATGACAACATGTTTTAAGACATGGTTTAAGACAACCTGACTAATTGAATTTGTCTCCTTCCGGCTATAAATTTATCTTTAAGAAAAAAATTTGTAATATCAATACTATTGGAAACACAACCATATTAATAGAGGTTGATGTCAACTATAGTCACTGAGTCAGTTGTTTTGAAACACTTATTTATATAGGAAGAAGAAATTTTACATTAAATTTTTTAAAAAGCAAATGCACGTTCTACTTTTGTAATATATTTCTGAAAATCAAGTATTTATTTTTCTCATGTCTATGTAAAACCCACCAAAAGACCTGGGCAGATATATAGAACAGTGGGTGCATTTTTAGGGAGCAAGCATGAAAAAGTTGATTAGATGAGAAAAAAGTGCATTTATTCTCAGCAGTAACATAATTGCAAAGAAAGGAAATTTTCCAAGCATTGTTTTGAAATATACAGGGAACTACACTGAAATTGACACTTGGAAGAATCTGAAAACCATGACAATAGTTCTGCAAGGGATGGTAATTTGGCTTTATAATTAAATTGTTATGTGTTCAGTAAGCAGATGTGTGCAAATAAAGAAGAATCTAAGCTCCGGGTTTGCACTTCTTGATCTTTCCTTTGTTTGCTTTTTTATGAGGACACCCCATGGCTTTTTGTTGTTGCTGCATTGCTGTTGTTTTTCTCCTCACTAAATTAGCTTCCACCAGGAATATACTCCTATGGTTAGTTCAGGAGCCTTCCAGGCTACAGAGACCCATGTTGTCAGCAGACAGCGTAAGACATGACTCTCCACACTCAATGACTTCCAAACACCACTTTGTGCTTGCTCGCCTAAAACTGTTTTGAAATTATTAATGATAAGGCAGAACAAAGTCCTGCCAGTGATTTCAGATGTCACTGAGAAATGACATTATTGAAAACTGAAACAAGAGCCAAAGTTTATGTTTCAGTATTTGTTTTTTGCTGTTTTCTTTAAGAAGAAGGATGTTTTAAAAAGGAAACAGGGATACAAATGTTTTATCAACTTCAATGTACTATTTACTCTGCACTCCTTGTATTTTGTGATGCAGGACTCAAACTGTATTTAAATATGGACAGCATCTTGTTTACAGGCAATGCTCACAAAGTCATGGTAACTGTGGATTTGCTTATAAACTAACGCATTCAATATATTGCATTTCAGTACAAAGACACGATGTATGGAAATTTGATTCTAATATATGTACATTGGGAAGTAAATATAAACAAAAAAACTCAAATAAAATGACAAGAAAGCAGACACAAATATTTTAGAGTTATAATTTGCTTCAGACACCACCGACCATAAACTGTCATTTATCAGTGAGTAAATAGAAAATCAGATATAACTTGACCATTAAGTCACTAAAATACTTCCATTTCCAATTCTTGAAATCACATCTCTTATAACATGGATTGATTAAATCATTAGTGCTAACACTTTACCTGACTTCTTCTCTGGGGAATCTGTTAGGGGAGCAATAACACTAAGCCAAGCAAAAGACATGTTTTTTGTAAACTGAATGATTTGGTGCTAAAATCTTTAATTAGATAAACTATTAAATATATAAAATCTTTATATTAGCTAAACTCTTTCAAGAAGTGTGGTGGAGAGCCTGGAGCTGACAGGACTCTACATAGACAAAGAAGTTTAAATATGGACTAAATGGTAACACGATGCTATTGGTGCTGTTGGTGGAAGAGGGAAGATCTATTGCTTTCTCTTCAGGCAGGAAAAACAAAGACAATGAAGAAAGGAAAGGAGAGATCCTAGGTGATTCTGCAGGTGACTGTATCACTATCGCGCCTCTGAAACTCTGAGTAGATCTTTGTTCATCTCTTAGCTATTTCTGTAGAGTTCCAGCTGAAAATGGCCTTTATTTTACCAGCTTATATGACTTGTAAATCCTTTTCAAAATTTTATTTTGCCACTTTATTGAATTCTTATGAGCAAAAAATGAATACACAGGGTATAATATAGGGTGCTGCACTTTAGACATTTTCAACAATATCTAGAAAAACTCTATTTGTAGTATTTCACACAATTTTATGTTTTTTATGTCATATGTGTCTATATATTATATATTATTTGCACAGTGAAAGTTAATGCTCATCAATAACTTAACAATTCCTATATTCCATCCTCGCAAAAGGACAGCGTTCTTAGCTATTTAATACATGAGCAGAATGTGAGGGTTTAGAAACATTAGTTCTATAATGATAATGGTAAAAATTTATGAATAGTTCTTTTTTACACATGGTGTTAGTACACTGTAAGTTCCCTTTCCCTTCATGTCTTGGGTCATCTGCTGTTTTCCTTTTATTATAGCACTTTTATCTAAGATCTGCTATAATATACCTGTTTGAATAATATTTACAGATTATTAATTTACAAAACAATATATAGCCTTTCAGAAAAAAAAACATTACTTTATAAGAATATCTTCAGAGTAGCACAACTAATTAAGTGGTAAGATGAACTTCAAAGATGTACAGCTCGACTTGCTAAAACCAACCCTGCACATAATACATTGTAAATAAGCAATAAGATTTAAAATGAAGTTTCTTCAAATTAAATTGGAAAGTAATGTTGTTTTTAAAGAATTGGGAAAAATTAAGTTATACAATGAACATCAAGAAGGGACACATGAACGCTGAATTGATTATAGCCAGTCAGGTCTAGACTCATTCTACGGTATTAGACACGCACCATTTAAGTTCAAATGTGCGACAAATCCCGTCCTTCAAACCATGAGGAGGGAAAGGATCTAAAATTTTCTGGGTTGTTTTGTATGAGTTGGGGAACTTTTTCAAAATTGGAGGCATTTATAAAAGAGCTGAAAATGCTTGACCTGTTTTTTAGTTGTTGAAATACAGAAAAATAATGGTTAATATATTGAATAAAGCCAAAGTTTAAAAATCCTTTTGTCATCAAATCCGATTATTATAAGAATTTCCCTAACCAGTTGTAGGACCAGTCTTGATCTAAAATTAAAGTTTAATGGAAACATTTTGGGAATTTAAATGGTTACCAGGCTATCTTTTCGAGCTAAATTTCTTGAGCAAATTATTAAATATTCTAAGCCTCTAGATATTTATCTATAGAGTAATATCAATAATACTATCATCTTAGCACAGTTTTTGGGGAGCTGATGAGATAATAAGTACAAAAATACCTTGGCACCACCTCTATAAGCATTTTTAAGAGTAAAAAAAAACTATCATTTTTACCCTTGGGTAGCAAATGATTTAATCAGAGGATGTAGAAAATATAGATTAACATGAAGTTCTCAATAAAGAAGGAAGGAGCATAATAAGGGTTGAATTTGCACTCTGGTACTGAGAAGTCTATTTGGCCCCCAACCGGAACTCTTCCTGGACAAGTGGGGAGAAACCTGAGGTCAACAGGTCAATTCTGACTTTTCATCCTGTAAACATGGGCTTATTGCTATTTGCTGGTAGTATGCTAATCTAAGGAAAAGTAGACATTCTGTTGGGCTAGAGGAGTTAGGGAATTAGCTGTAGACTGGTTTGTTTAGGTGTACAGATTAGCAGAGAGCATTGTAAGTATTGAAAGTATGGTATAACTCACTCTCACTCAAACTGGAACAGAAAGCCATTACTCTATTAAAGAACACAGCATAACTGATTTAATGTATCCTATGAAAGAAAGACCTCAATTACCGTTTCTCATGTTCTTCTGCCTCTCCATTTATCTCTCAAAGTGATGTTTCAGGACAGTCCAGTATTAATATCTGTCTGGACATTGGTCCCTATGCCTGGAAACCAAAAGAGAATATGAACTTAGGTCTCACTGTGCCTTGAAGAAAGGTTAAAAATTGTACTGATCAACATTTTTGGACTCTCAGATCTTACTTACTTATACTCAGACTCAGATCATTTAGTAGGTCTCTGCCCCAGTTCTTTTTATCAAAATGAGACTTCATTCAGAATAGCTTATCAACCTCCAGCTGGCACAGCAGAAGTTAAGTTATATACGATGGGCTTTTTTTTTAGATCTGCTGAAATGAATGGTGTGTTTTAATCATGATTTTTGGTGTGTTTATATTTCTGATAAACCAAAATTTAGTGCAAATTAGGAATGAAACGAGTGACATTGCTTCCCTCATTGACTGTCATTTCCAAGACAGTTTCTAATTCCCGCAATACAAATCATGTGTGATAAATTCACACATTCACAATCACTCTTCCTTTGCCTTCTAAAGTGAGAAAATCAAATCCATAATTATGTGAAACCCCTAAACATGAGCTGTTCTCCCCACTATCCAAGGTCAGGAGCTCACGCAGTCTGTAATGCATACAAGGGCTGTGCAAAGCTATGCAGTACAAGTTGTCTCAGGTGTAAATTGTCCTAACTAAGCAGACCTGAAATCTTCACAGCAAGAGTAGTGATGAGGTTCTCTTAGGATTTATCCATTATGCAATTCTTCAGTAGAAGATACTTAAATTGCATTACTAGAAAAATTTTTAGATAGGACCATCGAAGCCACAATTTCAAACTGCATGTAAAGGAAAGTTAATGTTATCTTCTCTGTATAGATGACCTGAAAATACAGGAAGAAGTTTGTTAAAATTTCTTTAAAATAGATCATACTGAAAATAGTTCTAAAATAGATTTAAACGTAGCAACCCTTTGATATAGCCTTCAAATGGCAGTGATGGAAAACACTGGAAAACTATCCTAATCTTTGCTGAGGCCAGGAATGTCACTTTCATTTCACCATCAGGGACCAAGGTAAAAGGACCAGGTGTCTCATCTTGACAGCATAATCCTTGCTCCTTTAATGGATCAGCATTGGTTTGAGTAATTTTGTCAGACTGCAGCACATTCTAATGTTACATTCCATCCAATTGCTCTCTCTATGTGTCTTTGTCTTCTTCCTAGATTTGCCTCGTTGTCCTATGCTGTATATATATGCAGGATCATCAAATCCCCATCAGCTCCAGGGCAGCCCAGTCTGGCACCTGAACAGTATATTCAAATGATCCAACCTTTGTTTAATGCCAGTGCTCTTACGAAGCCAGCCACCTGGTTCCAAAACATATCTACCCGGGGCACGGAAAGTATTTGTGAGCAATCTGGATGACATTTTTGTATGATGCTGAACTTGTAGTATTGTTTTGCATTTGACAGTCAAGCCTTTTTCACATGCCTATAATTGTTTATCTTCTCATTACAAAATTTTATCTTATCACCAATTAGAAATATTTGTATTGACAAAGATCAACTATGGACAAAAAAGAGATTGAAAGAATAAGTGGTTTTCTGTATTTTTAATGAAAAAAATGCTCAAAATTGAATAAGTTCTAAACTATAAAAAGGGATAATATTACACCTTTAATAGGAAATATTCAGTATCAAGGTAATTTTATTCTATTCTTGCATTTTATTTGAAAACGTCTACACATAGAAAAATAATGTCACTATGTTTTGTATTTAAAGCTTTTGTTGAAGATTTAGTGATACAAAATAAATATAAAATATAAACACTGTAATAGCTTGGAACCTAGTTTTTAAAAGGTGTTCCAAGATTTCAGAGCATGAAATGAATATTACTGCTACTCAATTTTATATGATACTAGCTATGTGTATTGCCTTTGCTTAGAAGAAAAAAGATGAGAGAAAACTAGAAAAGCCCAAAAGATTTTGTTATGGTCTTTAAAAGGACTTGAAAAGGTCCAAAGACATAAATTGAATCTAAAAATACGAACATAAGAGAAAAGTGTCCAAAATAATATTGGCCTTTGAGACTATAAGAAGAAAACCCAATAGAGCATGCCCAGATGTCTGAAATTCAGACCTTAAGAGAAAATAAATAGATGCTGTTGGTTTATATTTGTGTTGGTTTATATTTGTTACACTGCAGTACAAATTACAGTGTTATGATAAATGTAGCTGATGTACAGTATTCTTCTTAGATGTAACTTGCATAAGCAAGAGGTGAAAATACTTGGCACTGAGTCATTTACAACTTGGAAACTTTAATCGATCACATAGTCATAGATTTCATTTGAATCTCTGAAATACTCAACATTCAAATAACTTCAACATTTATCTTGTATTATAACCTCTCATTTTCTAATGGTAGCAGAGAGATCATAAAAGTACAGTGCATTTCTCATATGAAGTGAATAATTTGAAATTTAACCTTGGTCATTTAAAACATACAAACTAAGGTACTATGGAACATGTCTAACTCAATTCCTATAATGTGATTTTTAGAAGTTATTGAAATAAGTGAGTAGGGAAAAAAAAGAATATTGCGTTTTAGAATGTCAAAAATAAATTTGCTGCCCATTTTCATAATGTGCTGCAGGGAAGAATATAGCTCTGTCTCAGAATTTCTATTTGGTTGGAAGTGATGTCTTCCATGTTTAACAATTTCCAACTATTAAATAACACATCGAGTGATTTTATTCTGGATGAAGATATGAAGACTAAATTGTAAGCCTCTCCTTTGATGCATAGGCAAATGTTGACATGATTTAAGATGAAACTTAATCCACTGAAAAATATTTGAAAGGTCCTTTTGTTTCTTGAGTTCCACTGAATTGTAGGAATTGTTTGGCCCATCTACATTTCTGACATTCTAAATTCATACTGAATAGAGTCCCTTTCTCTGATATGACATGCAGTTTAATGTGAATCTAACCTTTGGTAAGTATGTGCCAGATGTGCCTCAAAGTCTGTCTCTGTGTAATCACTGAGGGCTTACCAAAATACAAGAGAAATGTCACTGTCTCTCATAAGCAAACCTAGAGGTTCTAATTAAGTAGTTAGCACAAATTAACTTTAGAAACCTTTTCAGATTATTCTATTTAGGGAGCCTACAACTCCAATGCCACATGATTTCTCTTTCTTGGTAGTTCTTTCAAAAGCAGTTAATACTACTCTTACGATTTTAGGGAGCATTATTGTTCATGATTCTGAAGATCTTCTCTTAGTGGAGCTAAAATAATTTTCTTTAGCACTAAATTTACTATACAAATTGAGTTGTGCATACTGTTTCCTGGAAAAGAATAGCTAGTTGTTGCAATCCTTCACAGAAAATGAGAAACTCTATGATGTTTTATTCCTCAAAAATGTTTAAAAGAACAATAATTCATTTTGTAAATGCTCATCAAGGACAGAAACTTGAGTTTGATGTCAATTTCTGCGGCATCAGCCTGTTTTTTGTTTTCGACATGTTTTACTCTAAACTGAGCATGTAGCTAGGGATTCCCCGTGTTCAAATTGCTTAGTCAAGTGAAAAATAAAAAGTGTTCTTTTTCATGAAGATCTCTCTTACATTTCCAAAGGAAATAAATACCCTTTTTAAATAATGAGACATTTCTTGAATTCATAATTAGAAAATCCTGGATTTGAATTCTAACTTACTTGCTTAAAACCATATAATTTTGAACTAAATTCTTGAATTTTCTGAACTTTGGCTTTCAATGCATAAATGTGACTAGTCTTAATTTATTTTTAAACACACATTACCTGCCTTTATTTGCTTTGACATTTGCAGGGAGGACTTATTTTCTTAGTACTTACCACAGTGGAGTAGTAGGTTGTGGTTCATCATCCCATTGCATTATTTATTCTGTAGAAGGGAACATTTACCTTGAAATACCTAAGGTACAGAAGGATGTTGTGATCACTGTAGGGAAAAAAAGTCAACTAATTCTAAAAACAGTCTTCATTAAAGTAATAGCAATTGAATCTAAAATCTTAAAGCTCATGTAGTTGATTGCATAATTTTCATTTGGTTGGAAATTTTCCCCTTCATTTTAAAGAAGTCAAAAAGCAAAGTCTATTTGAAAAAGAAAACAAAAATCTAATAAAAAATTAAGATTAAATATTAGCTGTTGATAATAATGTATCACTTTTATTACTGCTCAGTAGTGCCTATAGTGTATGTGATTTCTCATGGGTTGTACTAATCTTTGTAATTTATATTGCATTGTCTAATGTTCCTGTCTTTCAGTAATGCAAGGCCATGTCCACAAGAGGCAGTGGATGGGACCTAGCTGTGCAAACAGGAGCTGCACCTCCCAGTCTAATTCCCTTCCACATGGAAGTGACATATATAGAGTTAGTGCTTATGGCAGGTGAGGGTTGGTTTCAGTCAAGTATATTTACTTCACAAATCAAATAGGTAGCTAACTCAATGTATTTCCTGCATTAAACCATTCATATCCTGGGTCAGACCACAGTGCCACCTTACAAAAGGGAGACATAAGAATTTTACCTAATCAGTGGTGAAGAAAATCCTTTTTCAGCAAAAAGTATAAATGGATCTTGGGATAAGATGGACAGATTTTGTTACACACACACACACACACACACACACACACACACACACACACACTGCGGGTTGAAAGAAACTGGTGAGGCTGACGAGAAATAAGAAGAATGAGACAGAATAAATGCATTAGCAAAGAGTGCCTTGGTTACATTGCTATAACTCCTTTCTACAAAATGAAGATAAATGAACAAGTTTAGTAGCCCATTGCTTTTTTCTTTTCCAAATACGAGAATAAAGGAAGAAAGAAGATCTGGGGAAAAATATGTTTACATGAACAAATGTATGTATACTCTTACACATGTAAGTGCATGAATGTTGAAATTTAACTACATTAAGGATTCTGAATTTAAACACACCACTTTTACAAAACTCAATAATGAAAGTTAAATTTTTCATGACAAAGAAACACAAAGGCAATGATTCACAGAGAATTCTATAATTTTCTCCTACTAATTATAAGAATTTATGTATTTTATTGTTTATAAGCAATATCATTTAGAAATAATAATTGGATATCTTTATGGAAACCTTTGAAATCATTTACAGTTTCAGTTTTCGAATTAAAAATCATTTGATTTCAAATTACCATGTTCCCGTTTTAAAATGGCAGGTGTTTTAGACAAAGTGCTGTCTCCTAGATTAGGTACATGGAATGCATGAAAACAAAGCTCCTCAATGTCTTACTTATTTTCTTGTTGTATGCAAGATACCCAACACTTCCAAATTAAAGAAGGAAAGGTCTAGTTCATCTCACAGTCTGTAGAGATTTCCCTTCTCCCTTTACATTCATCCAGGTTATAAACATATTGATTGGTGACTTCTACACCCAGGTGGGGCTTCTCATCACCCACATGCAGAAATATGCCAGACAAATAAGTGGACTAATTTAGTGCCAGGTACACTTAATCCCAGTATCACATGCCCTAGATCCAACCAGCTCTGAAAGACTTCTCCTACAAGTGCATGAGGCTTTGGAGGTACCTCTAGATACAAACCATAACACTTAATCTTGGGTTTGTTGAGATTGTCTTAAATAAAAACTAAACTCATGGTTATTCAAAAAGAGTATAATTTATTCTTTTTAATGACAGAATAAACATAATAACATTTATTTTCTTCATGTGAGAATATCCAATCTCACCAATATTTTACTTTCTAATATTTTATAATAAAGTTGTTTGGTCTTGGCCATTCACACATGATTATTTATTCTATATAGTCTAACCAGAAGAAATTCATATTCTATATAGATTTTATTGTTAAATATAATTTTCAAAAAGTAGTTTTACTACTTCATTTGTAGAAATAGAGGAACCAAAGCTTAGGAGACTGACAGTCACATACATCTTAAGTGTCAGAACATAGAACCACAATAGTAGCAAAAGAATCATAATTTGCATGGACCACAAAATGTAAGCAGGCTGGCTCAGTTCACCCTAGCAACCATAAAAGAGGTGATTACAATACACAGTGAATATGTGAATTAATGTATATCTATACATATATATATACATATAACACACACACACATTTCAAACACCGTTATTCCATTGTGCTTATACTTTCTAAAGCAGTTCTGGAAGTCTTTCATGCATTTAGCAGCACGACTTAAAATAGGTGAATATTGCTGACAAGTGCCATCCAATACAAAGACTCATAAAAACTTTATGGTGTACCCTACCTAAATTATTTACCGTATCTCGTATTTGTCATAAATGTTCACTGTAGTTTTGATCATACATCATATTATTGTTATGCCCTGTCATATATAGACACAAGAACTCAATGCACAGAAAGATTTAGGCACTTAAGGATTCATCTTTTGAACCCATACAGGCTACATGGCCTGGAAGTGTCTCTTCCCAAAACTTCAAGCTTGCCTAAGAGGCCTCTCTTTTGTAGAGCTACAAACATAGATAGAAGAAGGGTGGACTTCATTGGAAAACATCAAATGCTTTGTTATCATTATCTTCTGTAATAAAAAATAGAAGCATAGGTGCCAAAGTGCTGGCCTGCTTTTAAATCCCAAAAGGCAGAGAGTTATTTAATACACTGACTTAACTGCACAGAGTTATTCAAGGTCTGCATAAAACTCCAGAAAGAGCCTGAAGAATCAAGTGCGTTTGTGCTGGGTAGAGAGAGAAAGAGCAGAATGATTCTAGGTAAGCACTTGCTGATCTTATCCTGTTCAAAGTCATCACACCTTATTAGATTAAACTGAGAGTCTTTGGTCAGAAGTAGATAATTGGAGTGTTGAAAAGAGAAGGAACTTGGCATAGCCTCACATGGCTATAAGTCCAGCAGTCAGGAGGCAAAGGCAGGAGGAGCATCTGAGTTCAAGGCCAGCCTGAGCTACATAGTGAATTCAAGCCTGACCTGGACTACATAATACTACATAATCATGAGTGAAATAAATCTGACGCACTTGTCTCATTCCTTATTTACTGTCTTTGGATAGGTGGTTTTTCAACCCACCAGTTGAACTATTAACAGTCTAGGTAGTGGGCATCCACACACTCCCCTGAAGGTAGGGGCTATTGTCATTTTCAACAGGAAACAGCCATTTTTACTGAGACATCCATGCCCTCAGCACTCCATAAAGAATTGTGGGAATTTGTGTCACTCTAGAAGATGTGCCCAGAACCTCAGAACCTGTTAACATTTTTACTGCAGTCTTTCCTCACCCTAAATGGCACTGGGGACCATGCTTGTTCCAACCAGGATGTGAGGGTAGAAAATCACAGTTGATTGGCAAGAAGCCCAGTTATTTAGCACCCAAAATCACCTCTCAAACCAAGGAAAACAGAAAGGAAACCAACCTACACCCCACACATAGACTCTGCTCTATTCAAACTCTTTCAAGCGTACTATCCTTACTAATAAAAATTAGCCTTGTTTAAAGTACTTGTCTCACAGCAAATATGTCTGATGAAAACCTTTACTTCCTAATTCTGACTTCTTTCCTACATTCTTCTCAGGAATGATAAAACAGTGTAGACCATGACAAAATGCAAGCAAAACCCAGCTCAGGCTTACCCCAACATTCAGATAACTCAATTACCTTATGCCCTTAGAAAAGGTCACTGAAGCACATATTTTTGCTTCATGATTCCACATCAAACACTCATTAAGACATATTTTGATGGTTTTATTGAGTTATAAAATTAAACAGATCTAGAAATGTATCATGTTATACTGAAGGATATAGTACAGGAATTTTTTGCCTCCTTATGTCATGCAAATCACACTACAGAGGTGAGGGTGAGCTGATGTGTGTAATGACAACGCTCTTCCTACCGTGTCCACAGCCATTATCGGCTCACTTCTATCCTGTTTATTTTGCAGAGCCCTGATGCTACTCACTTCCTTCTCAAGGTCTTATTTGATATGTTCCAACAAATTAATTATTTCTTTCTCAGCATTTCCTTGGCAAAACTTGTATTTAGCAAATTGATTTTATCAAGGTTTACTTAGTTGTTTACATGCTTATGTCTCCGTAACAGCTTACGTTGTCACTAGCAGTGACTATTTCTAATGCATATTTGAGCACTCACTGGTCCAGGTTCAAGACCTTGCCTGACATAGGTGCTGTAACCACAGCAGCAAAATGAAACTGCTTCCCAACGATATAATTTCAGCCTTGCAGCATTTTGTGTTTGATTATGTGGCATTTCGGCCATGAAAAATGTTGTATGGAATGTATTTTTCAAAATTAAGTCTAATTAAAATTAATTTTCTTCTGAGAGTCATTTTTGGAATTTCATAAGAGCCTGTGTGATAATTAGAGACACCCAGGGGTGTCACCAAACTTGGAGTGGGAGCCACTGTTCCATCAAACATGACCCACAGAAGTAGCTCCCTCGTGGCTATTAATACTACAGACTACAAAATATGTCAAGGTTTATTAAGTGAAAATCTCATAAAGGTTTGCAAATAAAGTACCGCTTATGGGATATGGAGAGCATGTGGTTCAGCCCCCTTCAGAAGAAGATAATTAATAAACAAACTAAAGCAACAGTATGTTTATTCTCAAGAGTGTCCTCCAAGGATCATTTTGGGAAGTAAAGAGTATTTAATTCTCATATTAGAAATAACAGCATAAAAAGAATGTGAAAAATAGATTCCATATGAATCTTTTGGGCTGGTAATGAAGCAGATTATAGGTCTGTGTTCACCTGTAAGTTACTCAGCAATCGATACTCTAATTTTAGTTCTTTTGTAATATAGAATATAGTCTTTTTATTACTATTCTATATTTTCCCTATAATCTGAGGATAAGACTCAAGCCCATATGGATACAGAAGAGGGAATATCCCAAGGACATAAGGCGTCTGTCTGAATCAAGGAGTGCTTTGAGTTAGGCAAGGCTCTGAAGAGGTCTTGAATTATCGCAGCTTGTAGTGTTTCCGAATGGAGAGATGTGAAGGGCAACACTCCACTAATGTTAAAAGGTGAAAAACTGAAGATTTAATTGAATTAGATGACAGTACACATAGACAGTGTGAGAAAGCTTTCCCATAGAATCAGTACTCTCTGGAGAGAGGTAGTTTAATTCTTACTGTCATCAGGGCAAGAAAAAGTGTGGCCCTAGTTAATTTCATTTCCCTCAGCAGAAAAAATATCTGGACAAAAATAGACATATGGTTTAGTGAAAGGAACCAGGTGACTTTCTCAGTTAGCTATATATCTCGGAAACAAGCTGCTCTGTGCCAGCTTACAGAAAGAAAAATTTTAGACAAATTCTGAAATAGCCTCGAGAATATACCAAAATAATAAACAACCATTGCTTTATGATTTAGGTTTTAAACATTTTTGTCTTCCTGTCTTGTCAGAATATGGTCCAACTTTTGACAGTAGTATTAGCTGTCACACCAGGAAGTTGAAACATGCATTTTACTTCCCAGTTAGTCTAAGGCTTGTTTTTAAGAATCACATATTTTTAACACAACAAAGGAGCAATTAAACTTAGTCTGTGTTGTGAGATTTATCAAAACACTTCACTGTTTTTTGGGAGATTTTTTTAAATTTTATATTAAAGAGAACAAAAACACAGAACTGGAAACAAAAAAACAAGGACATACAAACAACAACTACAAGAACATCAAAGAACCCAAAACAATAACAATATAGGCTTTCAAAACAAGATGATAAAAATTTAACATTGATTATAATGTTGCATATTGTTATCTTCAAAAGAGTTGCTTGGATTAACAGATATACACATGCAAAATTGATCTAATTGCATGAGTATTAACTGTTCTTTTCCAAGAACTAATAAAATTAGTAGTATAATCATCTCAGCTATTATATGCATATATATAAACAAATTTGTTTCTCTTTCTCTTTTCCTTTCTTCATTTTTCCTTTCCCTTATCTCATTCATTTTTCACCTATGAGCAATTTCTTATCCTTTCACAATATTTATTGTAGATTCTGGATCTTATTTACTCTTTCAGTTTCTTACACTAGGGAGACAATATGTTATTTACACATGTAACTCTGATTTATTTCACTTATGAGTATGATCTCGTCTCATCAGTTTGCCTATAAAAGCCTCAATATAATCCTTCTTTATAGCTGAGTAATACTCCATTTTATAAAAGTATCATATCTTTTTTATTCATCCCTTGCTTGATAGGCATTCAGATTGCTTACAAGATTTGGCTATTACAAATTGCACTGCTGTAAACATGGGTGCACATATATCACTGTGGTATATTTTGGGTTCTTCTGGAAAAATGCCCAGATGTTGGATAGCTAGATCAAATGTGACCTCTAGCTTTTTTAAGAATCTCCATGCTTATTTCCACAGTGGTCACCAGCCTACACTGCCACCAACAGTGGAGAACAGTTCCTGTTTCTCAGCCCCTCCAGAATCTGTTATTGTTTGATTTCTTGATCTTGGCTATTCTTTCTGGAGTAAGATGAAATATCACCATTGTTTTAATTTGCATTTCCCTAATGGTTATTGATGCTTAATGTTTTTTCATATATTTATATGCCATTTGTATTTCTTCATTTGAGAAGTGTATATTCATCTCAGATGCCCATTTTTGCATTTGGTCTTAGAATTTTGGGATGTGAGCTTTTTGTAATTCTTTATATGTTCTAGATAGAAGTCCTTTGTCTAAGGGACAGTTGGCTAAGAGTTTATTCTCCCAATTTGTAGGTTTTCTTTTCATTCTGTTGGAGATTTCTTTTGACATGCAAAAACTTTTTAATAAAAGGGGATCCCAGTTATTGATTCTGGTACATATTTCCTGTGCAGTTTGATTTTTGCTCATGGATTCTATGTCTACCGCTATGTCATCGATATTTGTACCTACTTTGTCTTCCAGTAGATTTAGTGTTTCTGTTTTAATATTTAGATCTTTGATCCATTTTGGCTTTAGTTTAGTACATGGTGATAGACATCAATCTAGTTTTACTTTTTGGCATATAGAAAGCCAGTTTTTCCAGTACCACTTATTAAAGAACCTGTCTTTCTTCCAGTAAACTTGTTTGGCCCCTTTGTCAAGAATAAGGTCTCTGAGTGTGTTTATAATTATATCTCTACCTTCTAAACTATCCCATTAATTTGTGAGTCTGTTTTATTTTGTTCATTACCATGCTGATATTATCACAGTAGCTTTATAGTATAAGTTAAAGTAATGAATTATGATGCCTCTTGCCTTGTCTTTGTTGTCCATAATTGTCTTTGCTATCCTAGGTGTTTTTTAGTTTCATATGAATTTTAGGAATGATTTATCTGGATCTGTGAGGTATGCTAATGCTATTTTGATTAGAATTGCATTAAATCTGTTTAACAATTTTCACAATGTTTGTTCTTCCTACCCATGAACAAAGCGTATCTATTTTCTAAAATTCTCTTCAATTTGTTTTCTCAGAGTACTGTAATTTTAAATGTATAGAGTATTTACTTACTTTGTTGGATTGAATTCTAAGTGTTTCATTTTTATTAGATGCTATTGTGAAGGATGTGGTTTCCCTTTTTTCTCCCTCTGTGTTTGCTGTTTGTGTACAGGAATGCCATTGATTTTTGAGTGTTGAGTTTGTATCCAGCTACACTACTGAATTTGCTTATTAAAACTAGAAGTCTTTCAGGGAAGTTTTGGAGGTCTTCTATGTGGAGTATCATGTCATCTTCAAATAATGATAATTTAACTTATTCCTTGCCTATCTTTATTCTTTTTATTTCTCTCTTTTGTCTAATTACTCTAGCTAATGTTTCTAAAACTATACTATATTGAAGAGGAGCAGAGATAGTGGATATCCTTGTCCTCTTCCTGATTTTAGGTTGAAAGCCTTCACTTTTTGTCCATTTAGTTAGACATTGGCTATTTATTTATCACATATGGCTTTTATCAGATTGAGGTAAAGATCATCTATTCCAATTTTCTGTAGGGTTTTATCATGAATGAGTGTTGAACTTTATCAAAAGCTTTTTATGCATCTATTTAGATGATCATATGATTCTTTTCTTTGACTCTAATGATATGGTGTATTATGTTTATTGATTTGCTTATGTTGAACCATCCCTGAATTGCTGGGATGAATTCCACTTGGTTGTGGTATATAAACTTCTTGATGATTTGCTACATTCAGTTTGCCAGTATTTTACTGGGGATTTTTGCATCTGTGTCATTAGGGAGATTGGCCTGTAGTTCTTTTTTTTGTTGTTGGTTCTTTCTCTGGTTTGGGTACTAGGGTAATATGTGCTTCCAGGAATGAGTTAGAGACTATTTATTCCCTTTCAATTTCATTGAAGAATGTGAGGAGTGTTTGCATTAAGTCTTCCCTAAATTTCATGTAGAATTCAGCAATAAATTTTCAGGACCTGGGCTTTCCTTTTTTGGTAAGTTTCTAATTACATTTTCAATTTCATTAAGTGAACCTGGGTTATACATCAGTTTTATATGCTCTTTATCCAGGTTTGATAATGCACATGTTTCTAGGAATCTGTGCATTTCTTTTGTGTTATCAAACTTATGAGAGTCAAAGTTTTCAAAATAGGTATTGATAATCTGTGTTTCCAGAGGGTCTGTAGAGATTTCACTATTTTCATTCCTTATTGCATGAATTTCAGTTATTTCTTTCCTCTTTTTGATGAAATCTTCTGGGGCTTATCAATTTTATTTGTTCTGTCAAAAACCAACTTTCTATTTTTTTCTTAGTCTTACTTGCATTAATTTCCACTCCTCTTTCTTTGGGCTTTGGACTTCACTTGCTCTTCTTTTTCAACATGTTTAGGATCAGGTTGTTTATTTGTACTTATTCTATTTTCATGATGTGACAATTCATCACAATAAATTTTCCTCTGAGGACTGCTTTCATTGCACTCCACAGGTTTCAGTCAGTTGTATTTGCATTTTTATATATTAGTAGATATTGTTTCATTTCTTCTTTAATTTTCTCTGTGACTCATTGATTATTTAGGAGGATATTATTTAGTTTCCATGTGTTTGTGGAGTCTTTTTAATATCTTTTGTCATTATTTTACAATTTCAATGCATTATGGCCAGATAATATGCATAGGATAATTTCAATTCTTTTGCATTTACTTAAGCATCTTCTGTGGGCGAGTACATTGTCTGTTTTAGATAATTTCCCATGTGCAGCTGAGAAGGATGTGTATGCTGATGTTGTTGGGTGGAATACTCTGGATACATCTACTAAGTACATTTGTTCACAAGTTTGATTAACTTCTGTTATATTTTTTCTTGATCTTTTGTCTAGTTGATCTGTCTCTTTGTGAAAATGGAATGCTAAAGTCCCATGTGATGACTGCATTATTGTTTATTTGATTTTTCATATCTATTAATATTTATTTTACCTAAGTGGGTGCTCCCATATTTGGTGCATATAGAGTTATGATTGCTATCTTTTTCTCTTGAAGTTTTTCCTTAACAAATATGAAGTGATCTTCTTTATCTCTTTTGATCATTCTTGGTCTGAAGTTCACATTATCTGTGAAAAGAGTCACTACTCTTGCTTTTTTCTGTGTTCTTGTAACATAGAGTATTGTTTTCCATCCTTTGACTTCTATGAATGTTTTTTGAATTAAATGTGGTTTTTGTGTACAGCCTATTGTGAGATTTTGCTTCTTAATCTACTGTGCCATTCTGTTTCTTCTGATGGATGAAGCAGATCACTAATATTAGTGGTTATAACTGATATGCATTTGCTTATCTTTGTAATGTTATTTTTCTGCTATTGGTTCCCTAATTTTATCTCTCTGTTAAATTGCTTGTTCTGTTTCTTTTTTTTTCAGATTACATATTGTCATCTTAGAAATAGTTGTTCAAGTTACAAAATTTGAGCATACAAAGTGGACATTCAAACAATGAGACTACAAACAGTTCTGTTCAGCAATCAAACAAAAACTTAGTAACATGGTTATCTAGCTTACACACTTAAGCATACATGCAGTTATATCCTTTAGAGCACTTTCTTTTCCTCTACTTTTTTAAAATAACAATTACACATTTTGGGTTTTATTACTGCTACAGTTCTTGTTACTTTTTTTGAAGAAAATAAAACCAAATATGACAAAACAAAATCGAGTCAGTCAAAACTAAAGGATATGCATAGTACATGATGTAAAAACAAAATACAAAGTGATCAACAATGGTTACCATAATGCCTCTTGCTATCTTCAAAAGAATTGCCCATATCATTAAGTATAATAAAATTGAACAAAACAATACAGAACAAAACCAATAAAAATCAAACATTGGAGACATTACAGGACTTCAAAAGAAGATAATAGTCAAACCAGAATGGCTATCGTAGTGAATCTTATTGTCTTCAAAGTAGTTGCCTATATACCCTCAGACTTGATACTATCAAACAAAACAGAATAAGTAAAATCAGTAAAACAAGACAGTGAAAGCAATGCAGGGCTTCACATCAAGATAATAGGAAATCAAAAATCAGTCAAGACAAGACAGGGTTTCAGACTAAATTAATAGGAAATTTAAAATGGTTACCATAATATATCCTGCTATCTTTGGAATAGCTGTCCATGTCATCAAATCTAATACAAGAAGACAAACTGGAACAGAATAAAACCAAACTAAACAGAACAATGACAACAAATTGGGTTTCAAATCATGATAAAATATTAACAATGGCCACTGCCTTCCCTTTTTAGACAATTCCTCCCTTTTCACATTCACAGGGTGCATTGTACATTTTACATCCCACTAATTCCTTTAGTTTTTACATTAGGGAGGCAGCCCACTATGCACATAATGATTCTGAACCTTTTTACCCCTAATCATGATCTCAAGTTGTATGCATTTGCCTCATGGTTTTCTTTCTTTATAGCTGAGTAGTTTTCCATTGTATAAAAGTGTGATGGCTTTCTAGCCAAGCTGCAGCTGATGGGCAAGATACCCCCACTTTTATTTGGTTCCCTGTCACACAGAGCACTGTTTTCTCATCTTTGGCTTTCAGTCTATAAATCCTCTTTTGGGTTAATTGTATTTCTTATATAGAGCATATTGATAGACCCTATCTCCTGATTCACTCTGCCTGTGTTTCTTTTTATTGGTAAATTGAAACCATCCATATAAGTGATTATAGCCAACCTTCTCTGTCTCATCTCTGCCATGCTACTTTTCTACCATTGGTTGTCTACTTTCCTCCTTCATTCCACTGACTGCCCTGTTCAGGGAGCCCCCTCTGCCACTGTTCCTGAAACCATGATCTTTTTGCTCTCCTTCTAGAATGTCCTTCAGCATTTTTTGTAGGGTTGTATTGGTGGTCATGAACTCTCCCAGTTCCTCTTTGTCATGGAAGTATCTGTTCCTCCATTAATTTTGAGAGAGAGTTTTTCAGGATACATCAATCTGGGTTGGAGGTTAATTTCTTTCAGGATTTGGAATACTTTACTCGAAGGTCTTCTTGATTTGATGGTTTGTGTCGAGAAGTCTATCATGATTCTGATGGGTTTTCCTTCAGAGGCTATCTGTTTATTTTCTCTGACAGCTTTTAGTATTCTGTTCTTGTGTTGTATTTGTGGGATCTTGATTATTATATGTCTGGGTGTAGCTCTGTTTTGGTTGTAGGTGGCTGGAGTTCTGCATGCATCATATATTTGAATATCATTTCCTTTTCCTATGCTTGGGAAGTTTTCTTTATTTATTTCTGTAAATAGTCTTTATATTTCATTCGTGTTTACCCCTGCTTCTTCACTTATGTTTTTTATTCTTAAGGTATAGATCCTCTTATCACCTTCTAGCCTTTTTATTGTTACTTCCTGGTTCCTTGTTATTTTTAAGAGATCTTTCCATTCACAATTGGAAGCTATAAATCTGTCTTCAAGGTTTGGTAGTCTATCTTTACTTCCTTTCAAGCAGTTTTGCCAGCTTTCCACAGAGTTTTTAATTTCCTGGTAATCTCTTTGAATCTGTTTCATGTGTTCTAAATTTTTTTTGTATCTACATTGAAGGTTTCCCTCCTTTTTCTGTGCGCCTCTATTCTTTCATCTGTGTTTTCTCTAGAGGTGCTTAGCAATTCTTTTATTATGTTTCTCATATCTTCTTTTACCTATAATAGTATTTATGTTCTAAGTTCTTTTATAGATTCATGGAGTTGTTTCTTACTTTCAGTTGCTTTTTCTTCAAAAACTGCAAGTGTGCAACTTCCAATCTCTTCTGTGTTTTTCTTCTGGACAAGTGGGTAGTGGGATCCCCAGAACTTTCTGTATTGGTTATAATTACTCTGAAGGTTGGCTAGGTATTTCTGCTGTTTGCTGCTTTCCTCAGTCTGCTGGTGGCTACTAGAGTGTAAGCAGGGGCAGGGCAGGCTGGGCCCTTCCTTCTGAGCTGGTTAACCACAGGGAGTCCTCACCACATTGGTGTGCACTGGACGGATGGGGTTGGTTAGGGATAGCTTTAGGGAAACCTCAGCAGTGGCTATAGGACTGCGCAAAGGGGCAGTATTCAGTCCAAGTGATTTCCACCAGTCTGCTCTGAGCTAGGAGTGGCTGAATGAAGCTGGCTGCGGTTCTGTCTCCAGGCTTATCCTGCCCAACTCCAAAATGGCACCCAGCCAATATCCCACTCTAGCGGGAGAATGAGTCCCACACATTCACTGCCAGCCAGTGCAGTTTTCTGGTCTGCTGCTCCCCTCAGCCACCACGTCTCCCTGCCAAGGCCTCTGGACTTGCTAGCCCCCAGTTTCACTGTGCCCACACATCTCCGGGTTCCAACATCACTTCTGGCATGGTGATTCTGGTTCTGTTGAAAGGTCTGCCAGCTACTTAAGTTTTTTCTATTTTTTTATTCTCTCAGTGGGCTTCAAGTCTCACTTTAGTTTCTTCCTGGGTTGAGGGGACCCACTTCTTTCCTTCTTGTTTTCTCCAGAATGCTATATTTTAGCATCTGGACTATTTCTCTCAGAGAGGCTATTTAGTCTGCTACTTCCTGTTCCGCCATCTTCCCAGACCTCTCTGTCCTGCTTCTTAGTTGCTTGTTATTTGTGTTGTCCTTGGAATTGTGATTATTTCTATCTCTTGCTAGAATATCTTTCATTAATGTTTATAGGATTGGTTGGGTTGCCATGAAATACTTCAGTTGTTCTTTGTCATGTAAGCATCTTATTTCTCCACTGATATGAAAGATACTTTTACAGGGTACATCAATCTGGATGGAAGTTGTTTTCTTTCAGGATTTGAAACACTTCACTACAAATTTTTATTGACCTGATGGTTTGTGTTGAGAAGTCTGTCATGATTCTGATAGGCTTTCCTTTATAGGTGATATGTTTTTTTTTCTCTAGAGGCTTTTAATATTCTCTTCTTATGCTGAATTTCTGGGATAGTTTTTCTTGTATGTAGAATTGTGGATTTGTTTTGATTATGGACAAATGAAGTTCTATGTGCCTTGCTTAGCTGCATGTCAAGTGCTCTTCTCAGGTTTGCACAATTTTCTGCTATTACATCTGCAGTAGTCTTTTTATGTCATTTGAGCTGTCTCCTTTTTCACTGACACCTCTGTTTCTTATATTGTTTCTCTTTGAATTATCTTGCAGCTGTTGAATTACTATTTCTTGATTGCTTGTTATTTTTTAAAGGTTTTTCTTTTCATGGTCACTAGTCTCAATGATGTCTTGAAGATCTGAGAGTCTATTTCAGTTTCACTCATGTAGTTTTGCCAGATTTCAATGGAATTTTTGATTTCCTGAATATCTCGTTGAGTCTGTCTCATGTATTCTAATTACTTCCTGTATTGTTCATTTAAGATTTCCATCACATTCCTATGCTCCTCTATTTTTTTATTTATCTATGTATTCTTTGGATATGCTCACCAATTCTTTCATTACACTTAACATTTCTGTTTTTACCTTAGCAATTATTTCTGGTCTGATTTTCTTTGCAGTTTCTTGGAGTTGTTTCTTTACTGCCCTTACTATTATCTTAGAGATTTTATATGTGTAATTTCTAAATTCATCTATATCTATGTTTCCTACATGTGATCTCAATGGGCTGGAAGTTTGAGATTGAATTTTGTTCATTTTGGCCTTTTCTTGTGTTCCTCTGAATCAGCCAGATGTCAAGTCCTATTCTTCCTGTTTTGATGGATTGTCTCTCAGCAAGCCTTACTGAAGTTGGCTGTTGGTTCTGGGTAGCTGGGCATCTACACTTGGTCTGTGGCCTGAAGGATGGTTCTCAGGTGTGGATTGTTAATTGGGCACCGACTCCCAGTCCTAAGAGGCCTCACCAAGGGTTTTCAGATGACTGCAAGTCACTTAGCACAGGCTTCCAGTCCGTGGGGGCCTCAGAGTTGATTCTTGGGTGTGGGTGGGTTACTGCATGCAGCTTCCCACTCCCTGTGCACCTCATTGAGGGACTCCGGGTGTGCCCACATCACTGGGAGCAGTTTCAAAGTGCTTGCAGGACTCACGTAGGGTTCCTGGATGACTGTAGATTGCTGGGTACAGACTCTCAGTTCCCATGGGTACTAGAGATGGTATCTGCATGTGACAGGCCCCTGGGTGTGATTTCCTGCTCACCAAGAGCATCGCCAAAGGTTCATAGTTGACTGTGGGTCACTGGACATAGAGTCCTTTCCAATTGCGCCTTAGAGATGGTGTCTTTAAAGTGTGGTCAGGTCACTGGGCACAGCTTGCTGTTCCCCCACAGTCTCACCAAGGGCTCTCAGGTGACTGTGGGTCTCTGGGAACAGATTTTTGGGTCTTTTTGAGATCAGATTTCACTATTCAGTTCAAGCTGGACTTGAGTTCACTTTGTATCCCAAGTTGCTTTTGAACTCATGACAATCCTTCCCTCCTCAGTCTCTCAAGTGCTGGGATTATAAAAACAGTTAAGTTTGAGGATTAGTGTTAGATAGAAATGTAGCTGAGAGGGGAAAAAAAGCAAAAGCAACTTTAAAAAATGAAAACTGTTTAATCCATTTCAAAGACTCAATAGAATTTAAAGATGTATTAATTTATTATCATCTTCATTCTGAATGCAAAAAGAAAAAAACACAGAAAGACAAATCTTCACATGCTAGACGAAGTTCTATTATTTCACCAAACGTTTTTTTATTTCATGGCATACTTCTTAAGTATGGACAATGCAATAGTTTGAAATATCTTAATGATATTCAAGTTATAATGTGCTAAGAATGCTTAATATATTTTAAGACAATTAATAAATTTTAAATGCACAATACACATAAGAAAATTTTAGAGTTTCAATTTATTTCTACTATTTGGAAAAAGTAAATGTATATTTTGTTATAATAATAAAGTTAGAAATTAATCACATTCCCTTTAACTGGAGGGAATGTTAATCAGAAGCAAATCCAAAAAAATCTACATATTCTGTTCAAATGATAATATTGCACACTTTCAAAGACTTTTTTAAAAAAATTATTATATCATTTACTTCTGAGAATATTTTACTTGGATTTGATAGTAGTGAAAGCCATCAATTTATTAAACAAAATGAGACGTTCACTGATCAATATTAGTAAAAAACATGATAATAAATTACTATTTTTAGTATTTAGTAGTTAAGAAAATGTCTTTCCTATATTTAATATGATATTAATATATATTATGCATATTGACCCATAAATCCCTATCTAAAAATAGGCATTTTTTAAAAGTTCATTTGATATGGTAAATAATTTAAATTATAATTCATATCTTAGTGATTATATTTTAAAGAATATTCTTTGTAATGAACAATGTGATTAAATATGCTTTATCATTTGAAATTGAAAGAAATAATAATTTCATATATAATAGTCAAGATCTAAATTTGTGATCTAAATTTGAGTTATTCCTGATACTTGGTTTCAATATCTGCACTGATCAGTTTATTACTTGATTGATTAATTTATTTTTTTCTGATGCTAATTTAATAGTTTTTCTAGTTCTTCTAAATTAGAATAAATATAGACATAGATAGATAAATATATAGAGATAATTTTATCCAAAGTATACCCACTCCATTGAAATTATGTGTTTACTACATATTTAAAATATTACAGATATGTCTTCATAGTTTCAATATGGTCACATGTGTAGACACTTTATAATATGATCATCAGTGCATATTAAAATACCTTTAGTCACTTCATTCTTAATGTATTAAATATTGTGGTATTCGATTTTAAACATTTATTTTATAATATAATAATTTTATTACATTTTATAGACTTTGTCACAAATGGGTTCAGCTTCAACTTATTTACTTTAATCCCTACCTAATGAATAATTCTTTGAATAAGTTTCTAGAGTGACACTGTCACTGCCTCAGTATTCCTATTGTGCATAGCAACTTTTCCATTAAGTGGTAATGTAATCATAGATGTCCTATATTTCAATATGAGATATTGTTTAGTGTTAGTATATTTTTCTGATATACACTTCTCTTAGGGGTACATAAGAAGTTACTCTTACTATATTTTATAGTAGAGAAAAAGCCTAACAAAGTTCACAAAGAACACTACAGAAAGATTTTACAATTGTATTCTAATTGTCTTTGTCCCAGAATATTTTCCAAACTTACAGCATTGTGTATTTATATGTGAATATTTTTATATGTAAATATTATTTATTATGAAAATGGGTTTTAATTTCCCATTATATTGTCTCAGAATATTAGTTTTGAATTCTTATCACACCCGGAAGATCAATTCATTCTAAAGTTGTGATTTTTTTTAAACAAAATATATTTAGTAAGAAACTGAAAAAATGTTTCTAATACATACCATTACACAGGTGAGATTTTAAAGTCCTTTTTTCACTGTGGCAGAACTAAATGTTACTTAAAACTTTGACTTTATCTCATAGTCTTATGATTTCATACTATCATAAGATAAAATCTCCAGGCATTCATGATGAAATTTATAATTAATAACAATGGAAGTAAGTAGAAAGATACGTAACCATCTCATCGATTTTTCCATGGATTTTTATTCAAATTCGATTAGAGTATCACTTTCACTGTAATTAGTACTGAAGGAATACAAGTAAAGAAACGGTTAGTAATTTCATTTCCATGTCTGTTTGCATTTGTTTTATCAGAATCATCTTTAATTTACAGCTTCTTTTTATGATTCCCTTTTAAATAATTTCAGAAAGAGAAAATTTAGATACAGTGAAATTCACACACCATAAACATACAATTAAATTGGTTTTAGTAAGCATATAAAATAATGACACAAGTCCTCAGTTATGATGCAGCATTGTTCACTCTAAAAGTAACTTTTAACTTTTGCTAGATGATTTATACTTCATGAGCAATCCCTCTCTTGGTTTTTACCACTATGAATTGTCTCTTCTTAAACTATGAATGAATGAAATAATTCAGTATGTACTCCTTTTGTCTAGTTTTCATGCTCATAATTGTGCTTTTGATAGTCAACCATGTGGCTACATTAATCATTCTCTTTCACTTCTTCCATTGCTCTTCTTTTCTCTCCCTCTTCTTTCTACTCTTTCTACTCTTCTTCCTCCTTCTTTACTGCATTGCCTTCATAAGTATAAAATAATATTTATTCCTTGTGCTTATGGTGGACAATTTGAACTGTTTTCTGTTTCCTCAAGTTATGAACAAAAGCTATTAACATATTTTCACAAATCTTTTCTGTAAATTTTGTTTTCATTTCATTTGAGTAGACATCTGGAATGGAAGCTAGCAGATACGTATATTTACTTTCACAAAAGCTATAAAACTTTACAACATATTGGGACTATTTTATATTTTTACCAGCAAGGAATTAGCATTTATTTGATATACAACCTCTCGAACATTTGCCACTATCAGTCTGCAAGGTTCAATCCTTAGGGC
Source organism: Dolichotis patagonum (assembly GCA_004027295.1). NCBI lineage: Eukaryota > Metazoa > Chordata > Mammalia > Rodentia > Caviidae > Dolichotis > Dolichotis patagonum. Next base: position 31,467 of record PVJX010014960.1, read on the forward strand.
TTGCGATGATTTCTTTTGTAGGGTTAATATTTATAATTCTGATAACACTGTATCCTGTTGTTCAGACATTAGCACTTTATCTGTCACACTGCTATTTATCTGTAATTTTATCACAGGCCTAAAAATCAGATAGTGGAATCATATAATTTCTTCAGATTTTCAAGGCTATTTAATTTAATATAGATTCATTGTTTTTCAATGCATTTTAGAATTAATTTGTATAGTGATAAAAATAAATTATTTGGGATTTTAAGATTATGTTAAATTTTGAGATCAATTTCAGAGAATAAATAATATACCATGTTACATCATTTTATTTATTCATATGTGATTCAACTTTGTATCACATGCTTCATCTTTTTTTGTTTTGTTGTTTTGTACACAAATATTGCATATTGTTGGTGTAAAATTTACTTTTAAGCATGCTGTACTTTGGACATTAGTGTAAATGCTAGCTAAAAGTTTACTGTTATTAAATCCCATTGATTATTTAAAATGGGTGCCTAGTATTATCTATAAATTATATTTCAGAATTAATTTAAATGATCCTTTGCAAAAAGTAATAACAATTTAGTTTTAATCTTAATACTATTATATAAAAATACAAAGTAGCTTATGTTTAATCTTATTTCCTGAGACTTTCCAAAATTAAGTCATACAGTAATTTTCAGTAATGAAAGAATTTCTGTGTAAAAAGCAGATAAGTGTTTCATTTTCTGCTTGAACTTCTTTTGATTGTATGTTCTATTTTGCTTGGGCAAAATTTTCAATCAGATTCTGCATAGAAATTATTGGAGTAGATGCTATTGCTTTTTTATATTTTAAATGAAGCTCAATATTTTACATTCTGATTGCTAATGAATCATAAAGGTAAATTATTTAATACTTTATTATTAATTGATGATTATTTTTGCACATACATTTAGTAAATAATCTTTCATAGTATATAAGATTTTTTTCACAATTTTTGAGTTTTTTTATTTTGTATCTGCTGTTAAACTTGCCTACTTCTTCTTGTTTTGTTAATGTGGTGAATTTAAGACTCTCTATAATAAATTTATTAGCTGTGTCATAATTTAATACAGTTATACAATATGCAGTGATGAAATCCAATTAATTAACAGTTTCTTCTCCTTAAATACTTATTTAATGTACCGACTTAATTGTCATGACTACATATTTTATGGGATATAATGTGATACTTCAATACATGTGTATACATCAATTAGAGCAATTTATTTTTCCACTTCTTTATTATTACTTTGTGTTTGGAGATTTCCAGCTCTTGTTTTTTAGTTATTTATCAAATGTAGAATCAATTATTGAAGGATACTCAACCCCACTGTATTTTATACCTCTGGAATTAGTTTCTTCTATCTAACTTTATTTGGGTGTCTTTATCTAAACTGTTTAATCCTCTTTGCCTCCAACTATCCTAGCCTTTATTCATGCCCCCATACATTTCTAGTGACATTTTTAATACCCATATGTGAGAGGCATTTGCTTTTTATTTCAAAAAATTTAATTCTTGGTTTACTTGCTCTATAGTGAAACATCTTGGCAGAGAAAAACTCTTTTCCTGGCAACAAGAAGCATAAGAAAGGGACAAGTAGAAGAACTTACCCTTCTAGGTCATTCATTGAACAACCAGGCTCCATCTCCTAACAACATATCCAGATGCCATGTGATATTGGGGGATATGTTAGGTCCAAACCATAGCCATTATTTTTAAAAATGTTTAGCATCTTAACAAAGTATTGTTGATAGCATCCCAATTTTATTCCTGCTAAAGATAATTTGTGCTTTTTCCTACTAATTTTAATGAGAATAAATTTCTAATTATTGGTGTTCTTATTATTAATGTCTGATTTTGTTTTAATGATAGGTTTGATTTTTGTGCTAAGGGATTGTTGTGATTCCTCTTACACATAAAAAATTTAGACATGTCTAATTTCCAAATATATTGTAATTTTTAGATATAATTAATGATTTCTAATTCTATTTTGGTCAGAAATATACTCCATAGTGTATTGTTCATATAGGTATTGTTTTAGCTGGATGAATAAAGATTAGTAATCTATACTTGCTGTTTTCTAAACATGAATTTGTATAAATCATTATTAAATTATTATGTTTTGTCATTTACTGATCAAAGAGTTTTCACATCTTCAAACTCGAGTGCAAATATGTGTATTTCTATTTTTGAATATCCCAGTTGTTTTTTACTTTCTTTTTTTGTACTGGGGATCAAACTCATGATCTCACACTTAATAGGCAGGCATCTATGCCACTGAGCTAAAGTCCCAGCCCCCTGTTTTTTACTTTATATATTTGAATGATCTCATTCTCTGTATAGTCATATAGTCTTATTGATTACTTTCAATCTTCATGAATTGTCTGTTTTGAGGTTTATAAATAATACCTCTTCTGATGAAACTCATCTTGATTTCTCATTTTATTCAAAGTAACAAAGCCATTTTAACTTTTCTTTTTATGATAGTATTAGATTATTAGCTCGTCAATCCTTTTTATTTCCATGATTTGATTTATAATGACTTGTCTTTCTCTTCTGAATCTGTCTTAATGGGTCTTTCATCTCTTTATCACAGTCTAGTTAAGTCTTGGTCAATTTTGTATCTTTTCAAAGAGAAAAATCAGTTTTATTGATGCTTCTATGTTTCCTGTTCTGTTTTATCCTGACTACAATCTTCAATATTTTCTTCCTTCTTCAAACTTTGCCTTTTCTATTTACTTAAAATCTCTTTACTTTTGTAACAGAGGTTTGTTTCTTACTAAAGTATATCTTTTAGTGATTTTTTGATGCATAAACTATAAGTATTGTCATATTCTACTTGTGTTCATCATATCTTTGACATATGGGACAGGATTATACAACCAGGAAAGGACTGTGTTTTCAGTGAATATTGGGAAAACAGGAGAGCCATTTGAAACAGAATTAAATTGGGCTTTTTCAGTAAAACAAACATGAAAAAAATTTAAAATGATTAAAATGATTAAAACAAAATAAAAAATGATTAAAATGATTAACCATTAGAAATAAGACCTGAAATTTTGAGACTCTTAAAATAAAATACAGAATAAAGGTTCATGATCTTGGTCTTAAATATCATAGATATGAAATGAAAAACTCAATAAATAAAAATAAAGGCATATGTGAATAGATCTAACTAAAAAGACCTGATGTCTAAATAAACATCACAGTGAAAATATAACCAATGGAGTAGGATAAAATCTTCCAAATCATATAATTGACAAAGGATGATTGCTACAATATACTAAAAATGTCCGTAGTGCAATTGCAAAATAATAGTGACTCAAGTTAAATAATGAATTAAGAACCTGAGCTGACATTTCCCAAAGAAAACATACCAATAGGCAAACATATATATGAACATAAAATTTATGTCAGTAGTCAAAGAAATACAAATAAAAACCAAAAGGAGATATAACCTTAAAATTGTCAAGATGGTTATTATTTAAAGAAAAAATTTAATGCTGGCTGTCATGGTGCCCTCCCGTAATCTCAGTACTTGGTGTGGTTGAGGGAAGAGATTCTCATGTTCAAGCCCAGTCTTAGCTAACTTAGTGACTCTTTGAGAAAATAGCTCAATATTTGAAAAAATAACTAAAAATGAAAAGATTTAGGAATGCAACTCAGTGTAAAGGCACTAGGTTCAATTTCCAGTAACACCAAAAAACAAAACAAAACAACCTGGCAATGATATGGAGAAGCTGGAACTATTGCTCATGGTAGGAAAACCTTGAAATGACATATCCTGTATGGAATGTAGTATGGAAATGCCCCAAACTTAAAAACTGAACTAGCAAATTACTTTGAAATCTCATTTCTCAATATTTAGTCAAAAAATTGAGAGCAGGATCTCAAAAAAATTAGCACTTTGATATTCATTGCAGAAGTATATTTTATAGCCAAAACATAGAATAGTATATTATTTATAGAAAGATAAAAGAAGAAAATATTATCATATTATATTATTGAGGTATAATATTATTTTAAAATTAATTAAAATGTAAATTATTCTGATATTTCATTCTACACAGTTGAGTGTAGTTAGCCTCAAAAAAAAGGAAATTCTGCAATACACAATAACATAGATGAACCTTAAAGACCCTATTGTAAAATGAAGTACACTAATCATAAAAAGTCAAATATTAATTGATTTAACATATGTAATTAAAATAGTCAAATTCATAGAATCTATGAATTCAATAGGATAACGATGTTTTTTCTAATAGAAAGTTAAAAAAAACCTAAAATAAAATTATTAGTCATTGTTTCTTCTTTTTTATACTTACTAACATTTTCTTAAAGTAAAATTTAGAGAATTTTAATAACTTAATAATTGAAACTATTGAAATATTCATCAATTAAAAGTTATCAATATTTATGTGATATATTTTATCTCTTTGTTCACTACCCAAAAAGAATGTTCATTTACCTTACTTGTTTTAAATGTGCTTTATAATAATTCAGTTAAAAATAAATGAGCAATTCTACACAGTGCTACTATAAAAATTTCTGTCTTCATTTTAAGCTTTCATTGTTTTTCTTTTTACTACTTTCAGAATAAAAGTCATATTCAAAGTAAGGATTTTTTGTTCACTTTGAACAAAGCAGCATAAGTAAAGTGCTAACATTGCTTTAGGAAATAAAATATATGCCATATAAATGACAAATGTTGTAACCTTCACCTCTATTATGCTGGTCTTTCTTTTCATACCATAGTCCTGCTAACTAAAGCACTAATTCAAATGGTTCTTTCAGAATTATTAGAATATGATATGTGTAATAGGAGACATAAAACTGCAAGGCTGCACCTGACTTTAAATAGCCGATAACTAGTTTTCACATAAAATATATTTAAAATAAACATATTGAATCATAAAAAATTCAGACTTTTAATTAGAGGCAGATGTGTACTAAGCAGCTATATACAAAAGAGCTCACTTTAAAATGCTTAGCTAGCTACAGCCTGGCTTGTAATATTTATAATTTGTGTGTCAAATAAAACATCTGAGATAAAATTTTCTTTACTTCTCTTTTTGCAAGACAAGTGAAATATTTACTTCTTAATTGTGATTAAATAAAATGTAGAGTACTTGACATTTTTGCAGATTGTAGGATTACACTAACGTCAGTGTTTATTACTATCCTCCTTTATTCAGCATTTGGGAATCACTAGGAGGCTTTATACATACCCTTGACACGGTAGCTATAGATGAGGGAGATGTGTTCTGTCACACAAATAGCCTGGTAAAAGCAATCCTGTTCAATTAATCATTAGGAAAATGAACTCTCTTGAAGAGCAATATAAAAGTACAAGTGTTTTGCCAACAAGCAGTACATGGAATACAAGTTGTTCTTGAGGATAGAGATCTAATAATTTAATGAGTTAGATTAAGATTGGAGAATAAATGAGAAATTGTTCCAAACAGAAGAAACATGTGCTGCAAGTCCTAAATTGGGAAACTACACAGTACATTGATGAGGCTCCAGGAAACCTGTGAGGCTTTAGAAGAGAGCAACGCGGAACAGAAGGGACCCTGAGTGGTCGGCAGAAGCCATTGTCCAGACTACACTCTGGTGTTTTGTTTTGTTGTTTTGATTTTTTTTTTTTTACCTGGAATCAAGCTCAAGGTGGGTGTTACACTTGCCAGGCATGTGTTGTACCGCAGAGCTGTATCCCCAGCCCAAGATCATATTCTTGCCGTGGTTGCTGGACTAAGAAGGGTTGCACACCATTGAAATAATTTACATCAGTACATAGAAAGGTTATATTTTCATTTAAAGAAGGGAAGCGAGACATATGACTGTGGTCCGTAAGTGGTTTAGGTGAATTAATGTAATCACATTTTCTCATTTTTACTGAGTACCGAGTCTTACATGCCAAGCAGTGACTAAGGAATTTTTGTTATTATTTCCAAGCAAAAAAAATTAGAGACCTACTCTTAATGAAAGTCCTTTATGTATGAAGAAACCAAAGCTCAGACTAAAAAACTAGTTCAGATATTTTTAAAAAAGCAGATAAATGGAAAACCTGGAAAAGAATAATAAGCAATCTCTTTCTAGATTTTTGTCTGTAAATCTAATATCATATAGACCAAATAAAACACAGAAATAGTGGGAAATAAATAACTTCAGATATATTCACAAGTTCATTCAACTGAGCTAGAAAATACATAAGTTTAAACAGTTTGCAAATCTTAGTAATTAATCACATGCCTGTATCACAAAAGTAAAAAAAAAATGCTAGCATACATTTGTAATGAAGAGAAAATTATGGCTTACAAGTCATGAATTAAGCGGGTAGTTTGTATTCAAAGGAATAATGTGAACTAGATAATTATTTAACACACCTTATGTTTAGAAGTAATACTTTTCTTTGAAGTAAGTAAAGGATTTAGAGTAATGGATGGATAGATGCTCTTTATGTCTCTAGGTAGAATTGAAAGAACAACTGTAAGACAGAACAAAAGCAGAAGATCTGGATTTTGTTAAGGGAGAAAGTGCAGATGAATGCTCTACTGATGCACGATAGAATAAAATCGGAAAAGTGACTCTCGTAGATGGCGTGGAAAGAAGGTATTTAAGAAAGAGTAGTCAATTTTGAAAGGAATTCATGTAGCCTATGTGTTACTAAAATCTTTATTTGTGAAAGAATTAGTTATTAATCATTAAAAGATTTAGCAACACAAGAGATGTTTGTATCTCATATGTGCAATTGTGAGGGCAGTAAGTGGAATCAATAAGAGAGTGGGATATTCTCTAAATGCTTCCCCAACCAAAAAAATAGAGAGAGAAAGAAGAGAAAGAGAAAGAGAGAGAGACTGAGAGAGAGAGATCCAAAATACTTTGCATCTCGAGTATTTGATATAATAGATGCTCACCTATGTCACTAATATTTGTGGAATTCTACTTCAAATTAATCCACAGGAATATTATATTCACACTGAGGTATCATAGACTTCTTTCACAACTTTGCTTTGAAACACAAAGGGTATTTTTAAAAATTTGCAGTGGTCTGGTGGAAACTTAATGTTTGATACAAGGTAGATGGAGCCAGAGATCATTACGTTAAGTAACAAAAAGAGACAAAGAGAGACAAATAATACATGTAAATGCACATTTAATTTGTAGAATTTTAAAAGTCAGTCACATAGAATGGAGTTGAATTATAGTCAGTAGAGACAAGGAATATAGGGGCAAGAGGAACAGGACAAGGCTAGATAAGAGCCACGAAAGACAGATGGTAAGAAGTAGTTCTGATTTCTAAAGGACAGCAGAGTAACTGCTGTGTACTAAAATATGAGACACAGTTCAAATTGACTAGAAGAGAACAAAAACTATTATTATTTGAAGATGAATGTGCTTATTATACTAAATTTATTAACACTTATTATAGAAACAAACCAAATTATTATTCCATTTCCCATAAAATGTCTAATATTATATCTAAAGAAGTGTTTAAAAATTAAGATATTTTGGTATGTGCAGAGCCAACTGTAAAATGTATTTAAAAGCAAAGAAATAAATTTTGAGATATTTGAGTATATACTCTTGAATCTGAATTCACAAAAAGAACTGCTGCATTTCACTGTGAATAACTCTAAATGGTCATTTAAAATGCAATATTCTCGGTAAGTCTTACTGTTGTTACCATACATACACACCTGTAAGCCATTTAAGAGAAAAACACTGGTTCATCCTGAGTTGTGTAATTAGATGCTTGTAATTTGGCGAAACTTTTCCAGGAATGGAAAGGTACATGTTTTTCAAATTCTATATTTGAAATTAAACTTGTATGAAAAATTTAGTACAATGACTCAAAGACTTGATCTAGTTTTGAAGAAAACACAGTAGAAAAATAATATTTCTAAAAAGGTTTTTAGTTTATATTAATATCACATAAGCAATTAAAATTAAAAATTAATTTATTTGATAAAAATCTTCAGTACGAGTGAGATCGTAAAAAGTTTCTCTGCGAACCAAAGAAACAGAAAAACAAAGCAGAAATCTCACATTGTTTTAGAAGTGACAGAGATCTGTCTGCAGCAGAGATGTGAACCACCTGCAACCCCACAATCGGGTCTGGCCACCCAGAAAACTTGCTGGCACTGCAATCTCTCTCGTTTAAAAGACACAGAGTGTTACTCTTATGGTAAGCTTCTCGACTATCTACTCATGCTTCATAATTTCTGTTTTCCATCACGCACTAGAATTTTCTATATGGAAACTAAAAATGAAGAGTCAGTGTCTGTTGTTTGCCTTGTGTTGTTTTGTCTTTTTTTTGAGACAGGGTTTTGCTATGTAGTCTGGGTTGGCTTCCAAAAGTGGCAATTATACTACCTCAGCTTCCTTAGTGCTGGGATTCCAGGTATACGCCACCACTCCCAGCTAGAGTAATCTTCAGATAGTCCTGAAAATTGAGAATAAACCTTGTATTTTTGTCATCAAGTACTCACTTTTGTCTACACTTAGTTCTTGTTTTTTTTTTTTTTTTTTTTTTTTAAATTTCAAGTAGCACTATTCTAATGTGGCAACTTTGAGAAGTAGAGTAGTGTCTCTTTAGTAGCCATCAGGAAATCTTTGACAGAATTTTAGCTGTCAGGGCTCTGAAAGATGAAAGATGATACAACCTACTCTCTCTGTTTTAGAAGATTCAAGAACATTGTTTCTGCAAAGCCTCTGGTCATTGTCAGTCTGAGGTATTAGAAGTGAAGGCCATTAGCTATAGCTAGGTCTCTTTTTCTAGCACATTCTATTCTCTATGGAGGCCAGGAATAGTAATAAAGAACAGACTTCAACCAAATATATATTATCAGTTTTCCTTTATGGATAAATTATGAGAAAGTTTAAAGTATTTGTCTGTGTTTAGATGAGACAAAAACCATTTACAAAGACTTTGAAGTTTTAGGTAATTTTTTTTACAAAGTTAATTATGCATCTAATTGTCATTAAGATAATCTTTATTTTGAATGATTTTATTAAGTATTTAGTTAACATTTTCCATCTAAAGTTAGTGTCAGTACTTATATAAGGGAATGAAACTTCTGACCTACTATGTCTGCAAGCTTGTGTTCTCTAAAACTGAAGAATGAATTTTAGGAACAGCAGAGGTGAAAAGTAGAATATATTTATTGAGAGAAAGAAAGCTACTGTCTGAAGAGAGACAGCAGGGGTCCCGAGCATGTTGCCAAGGACTTTGTCCTCCTAGGGACCTTTTTAGAGTAAAACCGTGGATTCAAGGTGGGGAAAGACTGGGAGCTCACAAGGCAGACGGGCATAAGGTGGGTCATAACTACAGTTAGCCAATAAGATCAATAGCTCAGGTAAAATTGATTACATTAGGGACAAATGGGAAAGCAAGTCACGTAGGAAGTGAGCATTCTTACAGAGCAGTGACTCTTCCCTAGGGGATGGGAACTATTTAGGGTATCAATCCTCAGGGTATGGGTGCTTTTGTATGGTCTTTCGTCTTGAGGCCTGTGAAAGATTCTTGCCCTAGTACAAATTACTATAGGGTTATGGTGGTGGCTAACGTGGTGGAAGTCCAAAGGGGGAATGCCTACCACTTCCTGCTTCTTCGTCAGCCTTAGTTGCAATTCCCCTTCTTGTTTCTGTACACAGAAAATTCCAATAAGCCCCTTGTGTGTCATCAATGCCCACCGTAAGCACCATACCAGTCAGAGGTTATGTGTATATCCCATACCCCACGTTCTGGTCAGAGAATGCCAGGCTGTCTATAGTCATGGACTTCTCTCCATGTCCTTGGAATAAAGACATTATTTATTTTATATCTTCTTTCTTATTGCTTTGAAAACCTAACAGCCTGGTCCACAGCAGGAGGTGTCAGCTTCCTCAGCAGTTTCCAGGTATCTGCACTGGCTCTATTGAGGACCTAGCCCTATCTCACTGCCTATAATATTTCTGACTAACTCAGCTGCCTGTAACAGTATCAGTAATGATATATTATACCTTCCAGCCTTCTGAATGTGACTTGCATCAAGAATTTGTAAGTTTTCAATGATTGTGCACAAAACAAAGTTTTGACTGTTATATATACTAGAATATCAAATATAGAAATCTATGAAATTTACAGTCTTAAATTGTTGGTTGAAAATTTGGATTTCTCAACAAGATACATCCTTGACATTATTAGAATAGCTATTTTTTTACTTTGTAGTACATAAATCTATTTGGTGTAGTAACACAGAAGAAACATATTTGCAAGCATTTTATTGAAAAATTCAAACAAACTTCTATCTCAAAAAGACCATAAAATACTTCTAAAATAAGAATGTATGCAAATATATTGAGGCTCTTCTCTTATGGGAATGGAAATTATTTCCCTCTCTCTTACTGTATTATTAATAATCATAGTGAAGATACTATACTAGATGGGAAGGTGTCAGGGCTTATTCCTGGAGCTTATGGAATTTACTTTGGGATATAAGCTTGTGATTATATTGTACCTTCCTCTAATGAGCATCATCACCATCGTACTGAATGTTTCAAGCATTATTTGCTTAAGGTCTCCATCACCTGGATTAACTAGGGCTATAATCTGGTTACTGAATTCTTCAGAAATATTCTGCAGCACAGGTTTTTAAAAAAGAGTGGTTTGAGGACATTGTTATAAAACAGATTTAGTCATAATATCCTATGAAATCACAATGATAATACCAGTTCTGCACTTAGACCAGTGTAATTAATAGAATTATTTAAAATGGCTTCAATGTAAACTGAATTTTTCTTTTTTTTTCTTTAAAAACTTTTTACTTCTTTTCTTTTCTCTCTTCTTTGATTATTTGTATTTTTTCTCTTCTTTTAGTTATTTTCTTATAACCAATCATTACCACTTTGACCCCTGATAAAGCTGTCACAGACAGACAAGGGAGCATATACCAGTTACCCCAGGCCTCTGAAAGGCTGTCACAGGATGGCTGGAAGTGCAGGCTCACCCTGATAAATTTAGTAACTGTGAAACTGTCTCAATTTTTCTAAAAAAAATGAAAATAAAAAGGGCTGGGGATGGAGTTCAAGGTAAAGGCCCTGGTTCAATTCTCAATACCAATGAAATAGTAAGTTAATTTTCAAGTAATGCACTTTCCCAAGATTTTCTGCTTTTAATTTATTAGTTATTTAGTCATTGGTTCATTTATTTATTCATTTACTTTAGATCAGGTTCATTTTTAGAGATTTCTGTGATGTCAAGTGTCATTACACTAATTACATTACAGTAATACAGTAATTTGACTATCTTTAGAGAAAGCTTTCTAGTCAGCAATTTTTCTTAATAGATTCACATCAAATGCATAGAAGATAGTCAATGATTACATGAAATCTCTAACTGAAATTGTCATTAGCTATTTCCAATACTTTTCTTGGGCTTTAAGGACTGTAGTTTTATATATTGCATATATATTATATATTACATATATATCTGTATAAATACATATATTAAAATAATATATATATTAAAATAATATATGTATAAAATAATATATGTATTATTATACTATATGATATATAAAAGGTATAATATAGATGTATAATATATGTATAATATATAACATACATATTATATATGTATAATACATATTATATATAATGTATAATATATATATTATACATATTATATATAATGCATAATATTATATATAATATTATACATATATAATATATATTATATTTCATATATAATATATATGTATAAATACATATATTAAAATAATATATGTATTAAAATAATTTCTTTTAACAAACAACAATACAACCTGAATGCTTGCAGGTCATCTGTGTTTTAGGAGCTGATCAAATCCCATTTCTTTTTCCGTGTAATTATTTCAGTATGAAGTACCCCCTTCAGATCCATGTATTGAAAGCTTGATCCCCAGCACAAAAATATTCATAGAGGAGACATTTACCTTGAGAGATAATTGGACCACAGTGCACTAACCTGGCAAATGAATCAATTCACCGTTAAGTTCTCAGCTAACTCATTTTAGAAGGTGGGTTAAACTGAAAGCAGT